>VOPJ01009790.1:0-36293 GCA_014673585.1 Semibalanus balanoides
GCAGAGTTGTGGTCAGCGGGGCCGTCCACCCTGACAGAAGGAGCAGAGTTGTGGTCAGCGGGCGTCCACCCTGACGTCGCATTTGCCATTTGATACCGTAAGTCGTACAGCGCCACTTCGCTCGATGTGGAACGGCGATGCTTTAACTATTCGAAACTGTCGAAATCTACCGGCTGGGGTGTAATTACGATTTACTATGCATGTAGATGTAGACGCTCGACAACACTGACCCGCCACATGCCTGCTGCGCCGTGACCTCGCGGCTCGCCGTGGTTATTGATCTCCCATGCCTCCCGTCACTCGGGTCCGCCCTACGCGGTGTGTGTGTGTGTGTGTGTGTGTGTGTGTGTGTGTGTGTATGTGTGTGTGTATGTGTGTGTGTGTGTGTGTGCTGTCTGTGTGTCTGTGTGTTTGTGTGTCTGTGTCTGTGTCTTCTGTGTCTTCTGTGTCTGTGTCTGAGTGAGAGTGTCTGTGTCTGTACTCTGTGTCTGTGTGTGTGTTGGGGTGTGGGGAAGGGGGCACACACCTGGCCTGTTCAGGGTCAGCGCCGGCGTCCGTCAGCACTACTGCCACCTCGTGGTGACCGTTCTGCGCTGCCAGAAATAGCGGCGTTGACCGGTCCTGCCGACACACATAAACACCAGAAGCCCATTAAAAGGATGCAATACAGAGTTGTATGCGGCTGGGGTCAAGGGGTAAGAGCTAATTCAAAACCAAATCTGAGGTCTAACGCTTTCGGCATAATCTGAAGTTCCGAACATGTTGAACGTCTCAGACTTATTCCTAGTTTCGACAACTCATCAGGTCTCGTTCGAATACCACTCGGTCCACTGGAGCCGAAAGGCAGTGAATGTACAGTTTCATTTTGTCATCTTCATAGCTACTGCATGACAATTAACAATGGTAGAACACAATATTATCTGATTCTGCTTTAGGCACCCCGCCCCTCAGCTGCATCATGATGATGGAATGTAGCACAGCTTCCCTCCCCTGCACCAGCGCGGATGGTACGGACGCCAGGGGTGTCGTCCGTTACAGCAGCTGCACCCCGCCCTGTCCCACCTTCATGCGGTCTGTGACGCTGGCTCCGGCCTGCAGCAGCTCCCGCACGCACACCACGTGACCGCACTGGCTGGCCACGAACAGCGCTGAGGCGCCGTCCTGTTCGGAAAACGGCAAACAGCGCTATCGTTAGCAGAAGACAAGGTCGTGGCGCCGTCCTGTTCGTCGGGATATGACAGAAGTCGCTATCGTTAGCAGAGAATATGGTCGTGGCACCGTCCTTTTCAAAACATGGTACACGACGCTGTCGTCAGCAAATGACAGGGATAAACGGCGATCAGTTCTATGGGAGGGAAATGCGAATAGGACCGTCCTGTTCGAAACACAGCACACATCGCCAGCAGTAACAAGTGGGAGGGAAACGACTCGGACTCAGTTGACTGGGAGGGGCATGCGCGTCGCCAAACCAACACTGGATCTGATGCACACGGGTGACAAGCCACGTGACCCGTAGTTACATTGGAACGCGTCTTCTGCTTCTCTGCCCGGCCGCTCCCTTCAGTCTCTCGCACGCAGCTATCTCGCCTTGAGACTGCGCGGACTTGGCACGATCTCGAGACACCCACTCGAAGAGCAATGACACAGCACACTCAGGTGCGCGGGATGCCATTCCAGCCATTTCAGCCATTCCAGACGCGCCTGGCACATACGCTCGTCTGGTGTGGCTGCCATTCCACTCCAGGGTGTACAGAAGGAGAGGGAGGTGCAGGACTCACATTCATCAACTTCACATAGTCGTGCCACCTCGTGTGGTTGGTTACGTTTGCTGTTCTGTTTCGGTTACGGATACAGTGAGGCATAAAGATATCTCTCGTTCCGTCTCGTCCCATTGTCCGTCCCGTCCGTCCCGTGTCCCATCCATATATATTATGGTCACAATTCCATGTTCCCATCCGTGTCCCATTCAGTGTCACATTCGGTTATCCCATTCGCGTGTCGCATTCCGTCCGTTACGTCCCGGTTCCCGGTCCCTTCCAGGTCTTTACCTGGTCCCGTTTCCGTTTCGTCCATTCGTTTCGTCCCATCCCGTTTCGTTCCATCCCGTTTTGTCCATCCCGTCGTCCCACCCGGCTTCGTCCCATCTTTGTTTCGTTCCTCCATCTCTTCCTGTCCGTTCCGTTCCGTTCCGCCCGTTCCATCTCGTTCCTGTCCCGGTCCCGTCTATTTCCGTCCCGTCCCGTCCCCGCCCGTCTCCCCGTCCCGTCCCGTCCTTCCACGTACCCCGTTCCCGGTCCCGTCCCGTCCCGTTCCCGTCCTTCGGTCCCGTCCCGTCCGTTCCGTTCCCGTTCCAACGTCCCGTTCCCGTCCCCCTGTTCCTCGTCCCGTTTCGTTCCCGTCCCGTTCGTTCTTCCCTGTCCCGTTCCCGTCCCGTTCTTCCCGTCCCGTTCCCGTCCCTTCGCCGTGCCCGCTTCCGATCCGTCCCGTTCCCGTCCGTCCCGTCCCGTTCCCGTCCCGGTTCCGTCCCGTTCCGTCCCGTCCCGTCCGTTCCGTCCCGTCCCGGTTCCCGTCCGTTCCCGTCCGTTCCGTCCCGTTTCCCGTCCCGTTCCCGTCCTGTTCCCGTCCGCCGTCCCGTTCCTGTTCCGTTCCCGTCCCGTTTCCCGTCCCGTTCCCGTCCCGTTCCGTCCCGTTCCCGTCCCTGTTCCCGTTCCCGTTCCCGTCCCTTTCCCGTCCCGTTCCCGTCCGTTCCCCGTTCCCGTTCCGTCCGTTTCCCGTCCCGTTCCCGGTCCCGTTCCCGTCCCGTTCCCTCCTTCCCGGTTTCCCGTCCCGTCCCGTTCCCGTCCCGTTCCGTCCCGTTCCCGTCCGTTCCCGTCCCGTCCCGTCTAGTCCCGTACCGTCTTGTGTCTGACGCCTGACAGTCATAGACTAGACTAGATAGACTCATAACCTAAATAACGAACCCATGAAGGGCGCTAATTAAACTTTGCCTTCCAGCCGAATTAACCGCATGGGCGCTGACAGAATATCACCTTTCCTGACAAGGAACTCCCGCCTCCCCGACACCGAGAGCCCTGGCCCCTGAGTCCTGACACAGGTCCCGCCTCCCCTCTATAGCAGCTCTCTCACCGTGGTCACCGTGGCAGGCTTCCCTCCGTGACGTAGGAGGGTCCCTCCTCCCCTCTATAGCAGCTCCCTCACCGTGGTCCAACCGTGCAGGCTTCCCTCCGTGTCGTAGGAGGCCCGCCTCCCCCTCTATAGCAGCTCTTCACCGTGGTCACCGTGGCAGGTTCCCTCGTTACGTAGGGAGTCCCGCCTTCCCCTCTATAGGCAGCTCTCTCACCGTGGTTCACCTGGCAGGGCTTCCTCCGTGACGTATAGGAGGCGTCCTCCTGCCCTCTATAGACAGCTCTCTCCGTGGTGACCTGGCAGGGCTTCCTCCGTGACGTAGGAGGGTCCCGCCTCCCCTCTATTAGCAGCTCTCTCACCGTGGTCACCGTGGTCATGGCTTCCCTCCGTGACGTTTAGGAGGGTCCCTTCCTCCCTCGTATAGCAGCTCTCTCACCGTGGTCACCGTGTGCAGGCTTCCCTCCGTGACGTAGGAGGTCCCTCCTCCCTCTATAAGCAGCTCTCTCACCGTTGTCACCGTGGCAGGCTTCCCTCCGTGAGTAGTGAGGTCCCGCTCCCCTCTTAGGGCAGCTCTCTTCCACCGTGCGTGGACCGTCGGCAAAGGCTTCCCTCCGTGACGTAGGAGGCCCCGCCTCCCCTCTTATAGCAGCTCTCTCACCGTGGTACCGTGGCGGCTTCCTCCGTTGACGTAGGAGGGCCCGCCTCCCCTTATATAGCATGCTCTCTCACCGTTGGGCACGCGTCTTGGCAAGCTTCCCTCCGTGATACTAGGAGGGTCCGCCTCCCCCTATAGCAGCTCCTTCACGTGGGTCACCGTGCAGGTTTCCCTCCGTGACATAGGAGGGCCCGCCTTCCCTCTTTAGCAGCTCTCTCACCGTTGGTCACCGTGGCAGGTCTTCCCTCCGTGACGTTAGGAGGGGCCCGCCCTCCCCTTCGTATAGCAGCTCTCTCAACCGTTGGTCACCGATGGCAGGCTTCCCTCTCGTGACGTAGGAGGGTCCCGCCTCCCCTCTATAGCAGCTCTCTCACCGTGGTCACCGTGGCAGGCTTCCCTCCGTGACGTAGGAGGTCCCGCCTCCCCTCTATAGGGCAGCTCCCTCACGTGGTTCACCGTGGCAGGCTTCCCTGCCGTGTCGTAGGAAGGGCCCGCTCCCCTTTATAGCAGCTCTGCTCACCGTGTCACGTGGCAGGCCTTCCCCTCCGTGACGTAGAGGGCCGTCCCCTCTAATAGCAGCTTCCCTCACCGTGGTCACCGTGGCAGCTTCTCCGTGACGTAGGAGGGCCCGCCATCCCTCTATAGCAGCTCCCTCGAACCGTGGTGACCGTGCAGGCTTTCCCTCCGTGACGTAGGAGGGCGCCCGCCTCGCCCTCATAGCAGCTCCTCACCGTGGGTGGACCCGTGGCAGGCTTCCCTCCTTGTGACGTAAGGAGGGCCGCCTCCCTCTATTAGCAGCTCTCTCACCGGGTGGGTGACCGTGGCAGGCCTTCCTCCGTGAACGTAGGAGGGCGTCCTCCCCTCTATAGCAGCTCCCTCACCGGGTTCACCGTGGAGGCGTTCTCCGTGAGTAGGAGGGCCGCGCCTCCCCTCTATAGCAGCTCCCTCACCGTGGTGACCGTGCAAGAGCTTCCCTCAGTGACGTAAGGAGGGTCCCGCTCCCCTCTATAGCAGCTCTCTCACCGTGGTCACCTGGAGGCTTCCCTCGTGACGTAGGCGGGCCGCCCTCCCCTCTATAGAGCTCTCTCCACGTGGGTCACCGTGGCAGGCTTCCCTCCGTGACGTAGGAGGGCCCGCCTCCCTCTATAGCAGCTTCTCTCACCGTGGTCAGCGTGGGCAGGCTTTCCCTCCGTGACGTAGGAGGGCCCGCCTTCCCTCTATAAGCATTGCTCTCTCACCGTTTGGGTCACCGTGGCAGGAGCTTCCCTCCGTGACGTAGGGAGGGGTCCCGCCTCCCCTCTATAGCAGCTTTCTCTCACCGTGGTCACCGTGGCAGGCTCCTCCGTACTGTATCGTAGAAGGGCCCGCCTCCCCTCTATAGCAGCCTCCGCATCACCGTGGTGACCGTGGCAGCTTCCCTCGTGCGTAGGAGGCCCGCCTCCCCTCTATAGCAGCTCTCTCAACCGTGGTGACCGTGGCAATGGCTTCCCTCAGTGACGCAAGGAGGGCCACCTTCCCTCTAATAGCAGCTCTCTCACGCGTGGTGACCGTGGCAGGCTTCCCTCCGTGACGCAGGAGGGCCCGCAGTACCTCCACGTGGCCGGCCTGGGCCGCGAAAAACACGGCCGTCGCGCCCGTCTGGTGGAACAACAAAAACAACAGGCGTACAACAGCAGCATCAGCTACCTTTAAAAACACCGCTGGCTGATGAAACAACAAAATAACAGACGACAGACGTACACAAGCAAAACACATGCCTTCAAACTAAACTGTCTTCAAAGCACCGTCTTCGCTCCCGTCTGGCGGGACAACAAAACAACAAACGCAGGTCCAGGTGCAACAATAAAAGAACAACACAAGTACTTAAAGAACGCCGCTACAATCGGTCGATACACACTGACACATCGTCTGACAAATGACCCGAAACAAGCGAGAAGTGAGAAATGGAAGCCGCTGTGTCCCACGGGCCAAGGTGTTCACTGGCTAAGCACACGGCCACATGGCCACATAACCGCGGTGACAAATCGAGTTCAGTCAGTGCCGGAAGGCGGAAGCAGCGGACGCTCAAAGCATCAGGGACCGTTCGCTGTCCTCGTGGGCCGCCCAGGGCCTCGTCCCATCCGGTGCCGCCATTACGGCTCGGTCGGGCGCCGAAACAGCAGTTCTATTAATGACTCAACCATCAGCTGATGGGCGTGTGTGTCTGATGTGGTGATACGAGCCATCTCACACAGCTGCGAGCCTGCGCCGCTGCTGTGTACGCGCCGCAAAAAAAAAAACGGTACGGTGTCGGCGGTGCGCCGCTGTTGTGTGTGGCGCGGGTGTCGGTACCCTGCTGTGACACCGCACAGCCTGCCTGCTGAGGAGTTTCCCCGGTGTCCCGCCGCGTCTCCAGCCAAGTGTGACGGCACAACATCGCTCCCACCGAGACGGTGGATCCGAGGGAAGGATCGGGAAATGGGAATGACCTCCAAATCGACTGAAATCGGCCCAAGTTCAACCAATTGGGTGGTTGAGTTGAGTTAAGTGGGAAACTCGAAATAGCTTCAGATTTTACAGGAAAACCAAGCAGCTTTTACGTGAAAAAATGCTTTCAATCCTGTGTTCTTGAAGAAAGTATCAAAATCTGATTGTTTTTGCTCAATAATGCCAAATTTTATGTGATTGGGTGCACGCACAAACATATTTTGTGTCCGTTCCGGATCAGTCAGTGTCGCCGAGTACAATCACTGGACCACACACCGCACCGAACGAGTCAGACACCGCGTGACCGCCATCGATGTCGCGATAACATCGCCCGGCCACGACCCACTCCGGCCTGGAACCGGCCAGCGATTCGACCACGGCGCCGGGAGTGCCGGTGCCGATCGCTATTTCTTGTTCGTGGAGATCGCCGTATTCACATTTCACACGTCGACACCCTGAGAAAGTCATTGTCATGGTAATCGGGCCGCGCTTTCTAGCCACTAGTCTCGGCCGCGCCACGTTCAACCGTTGAGGACGTCCTTCCTGTTGCGCCGACTAGCCCCCGCCCGCGGCCGGCTGCGGCACATCGTACCTGTTCGGCCGTATGGTTCGGGTCGCACCCTGTCGCAGCAGCTCCTCACACAGGCCAGGTGACCATTGGCGGCGGCCAGCATCAGCGGCGTGGTTCTTCCTGCCGGTCAGAGCAACGGTCAGAAGACAACAGTCAGAGACACGGTGAGAGACAACATCAGGAACACAGCCAAAAGGCAAATAAACAACCAGCTGTTGCCGGTCGCTGTCCCGCGGGCCAGGGTCTCTGCCGCGGGCCAGGCGACTGTGCCCGCCGGCCAGGCGACTGTGCCC
Organism: Semibalanus balanoides; assembly: GCA_014673585.1. Classification (NCBI taxonomy): domain Eukaryota; kingdom Metazoa; phylum Arthropoda; class Thecostraca; order Balanomorpha; family Balanidae; genus Semibalanus; species Semibalanus balanoides. The sequence goes on from VOPJ01009790.1 coordinate 7,112, forward strand.
GGCCGGGCCAGGCGACTTGTGCCGGCGGGCCAGGCGTCTGTGCATGCCGGCCAGGCGGACTGTGCCCGCGGGCCAGCGTCTTGTGCCTGCCGGCCAGGGGACTTGTGCCCGCGGCCAGGACGTCTGATGCCTGCCGGCCAGGCGACTGTGCCGCCCGGCCAGGCGTTCTGTGCCGGCCGGTCAGCGTCTGTTTGCCGCCGGCCAGGGCGTCTGTGCCCGCCGGCCCAGCACTGTTGCCGCGCCGGCCAGGCGTCTTGTGCCGCCCCCCCGCCGGCATGCCGGCCAGGCGACTTGTGCCCGCGGGCCAGGCGTCTGCCTTGCCGGCCAGGCGACTGTTGCCCGGCGGGCCAGGCGTCTGTGCCCGCGGGCCAGGCGGTCTGTGCCTCCGGCCAGGCGAAACTGTGCCCGCGGGCCAGGCGTCTGTGCCTGCCGGCCAGGCGTCTGTGCCCGCGGGCCAGGCATCTGTGCCCGCCGGCCAGGCGACTGTGCCCGCCGGCCAGGTGACTGTGCCCGCCGGCCAGGCGACTGTGCCCGCCGGCCAGGTGACTGTGCCCGCGGGCCAGGCGACTGTGCCCGCGGGCCAGGCGTCTCTGCCCGCGGGCCAGGCGTCTCTGCCCGCAGGCCATGGTGGAACTCAGCTATCACAAACAGGTAACACCAAACAAAAACAGACGACAGCAGGGAGCCCGCTGTGGTCCTGCGGTCCTGTCGGAAGGTGCAGGTTTGTGCACAACACGTCCGTCTGTAATGAGCATAATGATGGGTATTTTATACGGCTGTGTGTGCGGATGCTCGGATTACCATATGGTGTTGTTAGGAAACCGCATGACCAGCAAATGCTACTTAGACTCACGTGTCTGCGCAGCGCTAGCGGTAACTATATGTGTTACGGATAACGATGAACAGTGGCGACGTTTGGATCATAATTGTCAGCGGTGGTTTCGGTGCGATTGTCTCACCCTTCTGTACCTAATCCAACACGGAACCAAACCATTATCAGGCCCATTTTACAACTATTTAAATCGAACCTGAGCAGAACGCAGCCGACATCTCGACATCGTGATCAGCATCTCAAATATCAGAACATTTCAACCGAAGACCTGGGCACGACTCGTCGCGAGCGAGGATACGCACGATTCGACCCGATGATTGTCCCCCTCTCCCTCTCCATCCCGTCCACTGGCGGCGTCTCGTCTGTCGTCTGCTGGTCGCCTGGCAGGTCGTCGTCTATCGTCGGCCAGAGAAGACTAGAGAAGGCCGGAGGAGGCCGGTCGCACGGCGGCCGTCACGGCTTCCGGTCGGCGTGGGAGTGTCCGCAGCGTTCCCACGGCCACGGCTGCTGCGCCGCCGGCCGGCCGACCGACCCGGCTGGAACGGCCCAGAATCGGCCACCGCCGCCGCCGCCATCGGGGCCGGTCGCCGCCGCCATCGGGGCCGGTCGCCGCCGCCATCGGGGCCGGTCGCCGCCGCCATCGGGGCCGGACGACGACACCATCGGGCCGGCGGAGGCGTATGGCTTGATCGCCAGCGATCAGTGTGCTCACTGCTCACTGACTTACAATAAGAAGCCATAATCGCGGATTGAGCAGGCGGCCGCAGTTGGATCGGTGCACCCCTGGCCTTTGACAGGATGCCGTAGTGCTACTGCTCGATGGCGCCGGCACGATGGAGCCGTTATAACGGTCGGTGAATGATCATAGCAGGGCCGCCGCGGGCTCGCCGGACGTGGAGAGACGCTGCCTTGGGACTGGATTCGTCGCCAGTCTGTCCTTCTCCCCGGTCAGCGGTACGACAGCATGGAATACGCGCTTAAGCATGTAGGTAATGCGCGCAAACTTAATGACACTTTTAATAGGTACCGGACGTGGCAATTAAAACAAAATTGATCAATTGATAAAAGTTACTACGGAGTACGAACATGGGTGTCAAAAGCGGGAGGAACGGAGACGCTTCCTTCCCCCCCCCCCCCCCAACCACCGGCAAACAGGGCCGTGCACCCCCTAAAGTTTTCGCGGATTTTTACATCAACGTCTATGGCGGGGCGTTCCATGGAAAGAATCGGCTTCAGAATAACACTACCCCCCTCCCCCCCCCGCACTCTCGGTTCGTGGCGAGGCGGACGCCTGCCTACCAAGTAACCAGGGTAACTAGGACACCTGCCTACGGAATCGCATTACAAACCAATTCGCAATTTCGTGTGCACATGTCCAAGACAGGACATTCCATTATAAAGGAAAATCCGTGTCTACTGGCTAGATAACTGATTGCTTGAGTTTTGCGAGCTTACGCTTCCTGGATTACAAGTAAAATTCGTCGAACTCGAAGCAGTGAGACTTCCGGCTTCATCGGTCCTGCCTACGGCACCGGAAGCGACAGCAAATGCCATCAAAGTGGCCGACCGGCGGCGGTGGCTGTTTGATCTGCCCGGGCCGGCAGTCGGGCGATACATCCGGCGACGCAGATCGGTCGGAGACCAGTCGGTGGTCGGTCAGTGGTCGGTGGTCGGTCAGTGGTCGGAGATCGGTCATTGGTTGGGGATCGGTCAGTGGTCGGAGATTGGTCAGTGGTCGGGGTTCGGTCAGTGATCGTAGGTCGCTGATCGGAGATCGGTATCAGCAGGCCGTTCAGTATGGGTCAGTCGGTGGCCGAAAATCGGTCGGTTCATCTCATCTTATTTGTAGGACAAGACCAGTGATCGAGTGTTAATAAATGCACGTAGGCAAATAACACACCTACCAATTTCCACACATGGAAACAAATGTAGGTACACACAAAGTTTTGGTTCGGGAAGTAATGTGAGGGGTCATAACTCACACCTATGCAAGATATGCGTACAATAATTATGCTAGTACAAACTGGAGATCATCACAAAATGATTGATACGATCCTGAGTTTCGCACGCCGCATTGCAACTATCACGTGAACAGAAGGGTTCGGTAGCGACAACGACAGGGTCATGTGGTGCCATTCCAACAAACAAAACCAACTTTCCCGGACTTCCGGGGAAAGTGTTCACAAACACCCAGCCCCGGCGCGTTCACAGAGGGGCGAGTGGTGATACTTTCCCGCGACTGCGTGTGACTGAGCAGTCACTGAGCAGTCACAGTCACTAAGCTAAGGCGGTGCGCGATATACGGCGACCGATGGCACGGTCACATGACTGAAGGCAGGCCGGGTCGATGTGTGACGCAGCCCTCTCGGTGTAAGGTAACCGTTCACAATTTCGGTCGGTTCGGCGTTCACAACTTTATAATAGCCGTTTTCACGATTAATTATTTTGCGCAAAATGTTTTGAAACATTTTAAAATGTTTTTAAGTGTTTTAGTAGTAGCCATTTTCACGATGGACTAATTTGCGAAAAAAGTTGTAACCCTCGTCCTACGGGACCGTAGGGCGAGGGTTAAAACATTTCTCGCAAATTAGTCAATCGCGTAAACGGCTACTACTAAAACGTTTCAAAACATTGTAAAATGTTTTAAAACATTTTGCTCAAAGTAATCCATCGTGAAAACGGGCTAATAATTCCAGCATTTTTAACTAAAACTAGCGATTAGAAGACAAATATAGCAGTAGGGATTGATGACTCGTCAGCATTTATACGGATATGCAGTGCAGTCACGGCAGATGCGTCTCTCTCAGCGTTGACTCGGTCAACCCGGGCGTCGGCCAGCGCCACCGCACGGGAACTGGCAAGACGGCGTGAGGGAGTGATGTCCACCTCCGTCCCGTGGACGGGGCGACCATGGGGCTGGCCGCCGGGGCCCGACGCCCGACTGTGTTTGTGTAAGAGCCCGCTGCAGCCACACCAGTGAGTGTTGCATCATGTGCACTGCATTCGCATTCGCGTGTGTCAGGACGGCGGCACCACTTCGGACATTGTGTTATCGCGACAGACAGCCGTCAGCGCCTTCATTTCTGTGCCTGGAAGGCGGTGCCTTTTCTCGGATAGTGATGGCGTCCGATTTTGCATCGGATGCGTATCTGCGTGTCTCATGATGTGTTCATGCGTCATCATGATGTCTCATCTGCGTGTCATCATGATGTCTCATGATGTGTCTCATGATGATGTGTTCCCTGTATGTACAACATGGTAGTGAGCAGGTTGGAGATGGGAGAATACATGTGTAGGTATATCAGTTTCAGTCATTGTGGCAAATGAGCACAGGGTGGACATCATTTCGGCGCATTGCGCCGTCCCACGCGGAGAGGACAGAAGAGCCCCGGCGTTTGGAACCCTGCTCTCCGATCGACGACGACCGACTACGTTTATCACATGTCCTGCCAAGGTCGCGGCGTAACGGCCACGGCTCAGTCTGTCACACCGGCTCGCGGCAATGACCACTGGTCATTGGTCAATGACCACTGGTCCTGGTCATTGGTCAATGACCACTGGTCCTGGTCAATTGACCAGGCAGCGGTCGGTCGTGTGCCGCGCGCCGGGCAACTGACTGGCAAATTAGGCAATCACATATATAACCTACCCCGGGAAGATACCGTGGGAATTTTACAGCTTACAACGTACAAAAACATGGTGGTACCTACCGTACCTAGTAGCGCACTGAAGATGGACAGTGGTAGTTCGAGTGAGAAAAGTCGAAAGAAAATACACCATTCTCGACATCGATTTTTGTGCCGTCAAACACTGTATGACGTCCAGGGACGTAGCCAAGAGGGGGGGCACGGGGGCCATGCCCCAGAGCAAAATAAATTTTACACTAGATATAATTGGATTCTCTGACAACCCACCCGACCCGACCCCCCCCCCCTAGTCAAGTACATGTGGCTGAGGAACAAAAATTGATTTTTTACCGACGTCCCTCTTGATAAAAATCCTGGCTACGTGCCTGATCTCTAGCGGATCTAAAGGGCGGCAGAGGTTTTAGCCCCCACAAAAAGTAATCGGCGAATTTCCAAACATTTTCTAATGAAGAAACCGAAATAAAATAAACTTTTACAAAGGCATGTTTTTTAACCGTTGCAAGGAAGCTGAATACTATGAATTTTCCAAATTTGATGAAACTTTTTAAATTTAGCCCCCTCCAAAATCGCCTGCAGCCCACGATCTGGATCCGCTGGTGTGCCTGATGACGTCATACTCACCAGGTCGGTGCAGTCCACGTGTACTCGGCCCGTGTCCAGCACGCTCTGACACTGTATGACGTCACCAGTGATGGCGGCTCGGTGAAGCATGGCATCAGCTCGGGTGTCTTTCTGTGGAAACAAATCACGGTAAATACTCAACTAGCAATTTAAAGACTTGTGTACATATCTTCTACCATTTAAGACAATATTACTTTTGTTTCTAATACATCTCCCACGCCCATGAGACCCAGCAATCAATGCATTACGGTCAAAGCCCTCTGGGCCCTCTCATGAGGCGTTATTGTCCGGGTCCCCTTTGCATTCTGACTATTTTTTGTTAACACTGTTGGTGAAGAAGGCATGAATGCTAATAGAGCGACTGCCCGCTGCCTCTGTGAAGGGAAGCGTCACTCTTAGTGTCCTCTGTGAAGCGTCAAGCGTCAGGGAGGCGAGGAAGGCGTCACTCTTAGCGAGGAAGGCGTCACTCTTAGCAAGGCGTCACTCTTAGCGAGGAAGGCGTCACTCTTAGCGAGGAAGGCACCACTCTTAGCGAGGAAGGCGTCACTCTTAGCGAGGAAGGCGCCACTCTTAGCGAGGAAGGCGTCACTCTTAGCGAGGGAAGCGTCAATCTTAGCGAGGGAGGCGTCACTCTTAGCGAAGGATGTGCCACTCTGAGCGAAGGAGGCGTCGTTCCCCGAGCGAGGGAGGCGTCGTTCCCCGAGCGAGGGAGTCGTCACTCTTAGTAAGGGAGGTGTCGTTCCCCGAGCGAGGGCGGCGTCCCTCTTAGCAAGGGAGGGGGTGTCACTCTTAGCAAGGGAGGCGTCGTTCCTGAGCGAGGGAGGCGTCATTCCTGAGCGTGAGAGTCATAATTCCTGAGCGAGGGAGGTGTCCTGTAGCGCACACCTCGACACGCTGTCCATATATGGACAGGTGACTCGACCCGACCCGCCCTGCACCGCGGCTCGGGACAGAGGCTCGACCTCTAAGGTGCGGGAGTCTCAGATGAGTCGTCACGGAGAGGTGTGTATAAGGCGAGAGAAAGCTGGGGGGGGGAGTGATGAGCTGGACGTCCGAATGAAGGCGATGAGCGAGCGTCGGAGAGGAGCGAGGAAAGATAAAGATGAAGACCAAAAGCATTTGTCACGGCATGTCAGAGTCAGTGGCCAGGGCCGTCTTTCTGAATAGGTGAGTGCTTACTACGAAACAAAATCTTATAAAACTAATACACGGCTTCAACGACAATAACAACTTGCATAATTGATGCAAGACAATCAGTTCCCATTCTTACCAATGTCAACACAAATCGGCGACAGGCAAAACATTTGGTTTAAAGCACCCCGGTATAGGCGGTATAGCTCAATCGGAAAAGCGCTGCTTAATTCACCCGGTAGTGGCGCAGCCCGGGTTCGAGTCGCTTCGGCGTTCGCTATTTGCTTCTGACTGGGATGACCAGCGGCCGGTGGCAGTGGTCACGTTCAAGGTCAGGTGACGTCAGTGAGCGGGGCGGACCGTGCCAGGTATGTCGGGCACATAAAAATATCGCTGATAAATTCTGCCGGGTGACTGGAATTGCGCGATCGGGCATGGTAGTGTCAGAGCCTGCGCAACAAGCTCTGCTTACCTCGGAAATCCATCCATTCAAAACATTCGCACTAAATTTATACAAAAAACGCCATTGACTGGCTAAAATACCCTGATAAACTTTCGCAAACGTAATTACTTACAAACACATGCGCTATCACTATCAGCGTGAGCTTTGGATACCTTCTTTTACATAAATTTAAAATAACTATCACTTAAAAAATATACGTGTGTAAAATATCCCATAAAACATTTGTGACTTGAATTATTTTGGCATCGCATGAGTCAATATTTGAGCATTGTGACCTTTTGTGACCTGCTCTTGACCTTGATCTTTGCAACAATCTCACTTTAGCTCATGCGGGATGTGTATTGTGTACTATACCTTTGAAAGCACTTTGAGTGATTATTGTCGCAATAGAAGACTTGGATAGAAGGAATGGCCTGCCCAAATTTATCGTATTTTTCGGTAAAAAGTCAAAACAACAGCATGTGAATCCACCCAACTCCCGTTAGTTAATGCCGTTGGTTGCATTATGCACTTGCAGTACAAAAATATTTGCTTTAACGGATACAAAGTATACGAATCAGTCCCTCAGGTCTCGGCTCCATAAGAGCCGAGAATCATGAAATTTGGTGGGTGGGTAGGGCCTACAAAGAACTTAAATTTGTGAAATCGTTATGATCGTGGGTTGTAATGATCTTTGTTGATGGTGGGTTTTACCTTTAAGGTCAAACGACGTCAACAAAGGTCATCTTTGCCAAAACATAAAGTTTTTCAGGAAACCTTGCCATTATCTCAGAAGCTATAGCAGCTAGGAGGAACCCAAATAAGCATTGGAAAGCCATTTGAATTGTCTTTCGCCAACATGTCATCAAAATTGACTTAATCTCAATAGTTTTGGCTAGAGAAGACATCAAGAGTAAACAAACGTGATTTTTCAGCAAACGTTTTTCGTACATAACTTTTTACCTTAGACATATAGAGTAATAATTGTGATACCATCCTGTTTCTCTTGTCAATGCAGTTCGAATATACCAGTTAAAACCAATTTCGGTCAATTCCAAAATGTGGCCCCCGGGTTAAGGTCATAGGTCAAGGTGACCTAAGTCAGTCAAGCTGCATATGAAGAGATGCGGCTCGACGAGGCAAATGTTCTTGCACCAGTTGCGGGTCTCTATGGTCATCCTGTGACGAGTTACTGACAAAAAAGTGTTCGTGACCTCGCATGACCTTTCAAAATGTCACGGACTAAAAATTGCATCCCGGTCATCGGAAAGGGCCGAAGATGATACGATACTGAAAGAATTGGATTGATATCATGTGTTTTACATGAGCTGTAATTTTTCACCATATATTTATACCTAATAGAAAGGTTAGCATGTGACCTGACATCAGGTCATCAAAAATACAAATATTGACCTTAAATTGTTAACACACATTCATTGGCATGTCTTCTGTTGCATATTTTATTTTATTTTTAAACCTCATGAAAATGAAAAACTGATGTCATTTTGAAACAAAATAAGTTAAAAAAGAAATGATTTAAAAAATACAATTTCTAAATTTCGAGATACCCATCTGAAAGAGCAATCAATTCTTTACCGATATTTTGTTTCGCTAATACTTTGTTAAAACAAACACTTTTCCACGAGTGATTGATCATGCAAAGGTTTAAGGTTTTTGGTCAAAACGGCCGAACATGCCCCCCCCCCCTGAAAACGGTCCTGGACTCCCTCCAATGCAACGTTTTATTTTTAGCACACCCTTCATTGCAATGAATCTGTTAGGAATTTCGCCTCGCCCAAGTTTAACGATTCTTAGGTTGAATATTTAAATTAACTGACGCGAAAAACCTAAAGGGGTGCGTTTTAGCCGCCCCGCCATACCAAACGCCATATGTTTAACAATCAAGGCGATATATCATAATAATGCATGGCTTGCCGGTTTTACCTTTTACTGTATGGTAGGCATGCAAAATGCATTGAGATTTGTATGCATCAGTCTTCCAACGCCTCCATCGTTATAGGTAGGTATACCGATTACCAGCACTACATTAAACTGGTTTTAGAACAGTAAAATAGTTTGACAATGTTAAATGAATCATATTGTTTGGCAACTGGTCCCGATAAGGAAAACCATGCGAAGATCATCCCCGGCCCTATTGTTTTCGCGGCGCTGCAAACCATTGGCACGCAATCAACCCCTCACAATGAAAGTTGAAACATCACACTACTATTAGATATTGTGCTACGTTATTGATGCAAAGCCATTAAACCCTTGGCAAGAGTGGAACGGTCCACAATGAAAACCACCAAATACCTACTGAAGAAAGAAGTTCTCGGTGAACGAGGCCCTGAGGCTGAGCCTAGAAATGTTAATTAATAGCTACCCAAACCCAAATCGGACACAAATCGCTTTACATCTTTGACGGACATCTTGCCTCTGCTGCTAAGTATGTGCTGTGGCCCGCCAGCCCGCTCCAGCCAGACACCGCCACACCGCCGGCTCGGGCAGCGACCAAGACCGCTCTGGGGACGGTGGATCAAAACACTGCTCTGGCTGCTGGCCGGCCCGGTCCCATACGGCACACGCCATCCCCGCCGGCCGCGACGCCAGCGACACCATGGTGACTGCGAGAGCGTCGGTGACGCCCCTAGCGGCCGCCGGCTGACGACTCTGCTGATTTAAAACTCGCTCTCTGCATAGTACTTACCATGGATTACCCTTATATTACCTTGGGATTACCTACTTAGATTACCGTGGGATTACCATGGATTACTTGATACATGTGCATACTATGCAGAGGGCGAAGTGAACCTATAAAGGTGCACTTCGTATCAGTGTGGCAGCGCCAATGACCAAGACCATGCGAAGGCGATGCTACGATGTTTATCAATCACAAACTGTATGAAGATGTCCTTGTGGGAATTAATGTGTGTGTGTGTTTTGAGATTGTGAGAAGGGAAAATTAAAACGATTGCTTGCAAATTAGCGCGTTCGGAGTGACCCCACATCGGCCTTTTTCTATCGGACATCTGACGAAGCCTTGGGTGCGAAAGTGTTCGGGGGGGACGGAGGACAATTCACATTATATTATCATAGTTCACCATTGCGCCTATGGGCATGGGCGTTGCATGGAAAGAATAAACTTCAGAATGCTTACGTTCCCCATCCAACTTTTCGAAAGTAGCGGAGCCATTGGATATATATCCAACTGCCCAAGTCAAACACGATACCAACTGTCCGCGCGGTCAGTATATTTGCAGGCACATACACATCCGTGACTTATCACGATGCAGGTAACCTTGCCTTTACGAGCGGAACGTACACAGTACACTCCAGTCCGAAGGAGACAGGAAATCCAGCCAGGGGCAGGCGGATTTCCAGAGAGTAGGAGCATGCCGAAAGCGTAGCATGCCAGAAGTAAAAAACAAGGCAGACCACCAATCACAGGTCGATCGGTTGGGTCAAACAAACACACAAAGCAAAAAGCCACCCAGATCCACCGCTTGTCAGCAGCCATATAACAAGATACAGTAAGCAGCACGAAAAGCCCAACCCGCCAGGTTTTTGCCTACTCCGTAGCAATAGCTATATACTGGCCAATGAAATTCGCCTGCTTAGCGAAACTATGGTTAACTACAGAATATATCACATGTTTTCATTTAAAGCCGATGCGTAACACTGCGGCAAAGGGCTTCTACGAGAAGTCTTCTGCCAATAAGTCGCCCAAACAGCAGGGCTAAAGCTCAACTTACAGAATCGGTGTTTGGCACTGAGTTATACACACGCTTCAGATCCTAAGAACAATGCATAGAGAAGGTAGAAGCAGGAGAGCGATCACCAAGCCGCTGTCTGTCACAACAGCAGCTCTGCATCGTCGCGTACCAGCAGAATCTCGGAAGAAGTAACCCGTTGCGATGAAGTTGTCAGGAAGACTTAACAGATACTCCAGCCAACGATACCAGAGGGCAGAGACCGCGCCAATCTTACGGTACCACAGACAAGACCAGTCACGTCACTCCCCCGGGTACCAGGGATCAGACTGTCAGGCACTCCCTAGGCGTCAGAAGCCGACCACTACAAGACATCCCGCGAGCTGGAGAAAGAAGTACAGGCAGGGAGGGGGCAGATCATATTCCTTCAGCCCAGTGAACGCACTCGTCACTCCCTAGTGTCGTCTGCTGACGTCGAGACGAGCACCATGCGACTCTTCAACGCGACTCTTCAACGAGCCAGCGACCATGTATTCCGCACTAATCGCCAAAACATTAACATTGCACTATCCGCATTGCACATTCCCACAATAAATCCACCACTCAACAGGGCATTGGGTAGCTGACTATCATCCTCGCATACGTCAAGCAACAGCGTCAATACGGAAGACCACTGCGCCATCCCTTGAACATGCCGCACGTCTAAAGGCTGAAACACAGCTCCCTCGCACGCAAATCGCGTTGAAATACACGCAACACTTTCCGCTCGCGTCTCGTCTCGCACCTCGCAGCTCCGCTGCGAACACGCGGCAAAATCTCTCTCCCGAGTCGCGGGTTTCGCGGCGACATTTATCTCGCGCGCGAGAGAGTTGACTCTAGCTCAACGTTTCCGCACGATTTGCGTGCGAGACGAGATTTTCGAGCGAGACGGCCCAGACGCAAGACGCGATTGCCTTCGAGACGCAAAGTGTGCCGTGTTTCAGCCTCAACTGAAGCGGAAGATGCCATACTCGACAAGCTCCCAACAGCGTCCACGGAAGACCACTGCACCACCCGCTGACCACGCCGCACGTCTAGCTGAAGCGGAAGGTGCCGAACTTGACGAGCCGGATAGTGTCTGAGTAGATGAGGAACCTGATGAGAGGCTGCGGCAGCGGCAGGCGCGCCAGCAGCGACAGACGGTGCCTGCCGAGCCGCTGCCGCAGCAGCAGCCGGCACAGGTTCTGCAGCGAGTGCGGCGTCCCTGGGGAGGAGTAACAGACGTCAGGGAGGTGTGGTGTGTCTACAGTGTTGGCCTCACTAACAAAGGTTAGCGAGGCGTGGCTTGTAATAGGAGAAAGACGCCAGTGCCAGAGCAGTGGGCTGATGCCGGAGCTACATCCCGGCGAGACATCACAGCCGGCCCGGACGACATGCCGTACCTGCCAGCTGTTTCATGGGTTTGACCAGCAGGCTGTCTGGCTCAGACTCCCAGGCCAGCCGTCCGCGCCCGTTCAGCTGCCACAGGTTACCGCCGAACTCGTGCAGGAGCTCGATAAACTCCACTGAGCACCTGGAAACCGACAGACGGTCAGCTGTCACAGGGAACCGCAGAACACAGCGAAACCACCAGACGGAGATCATCCGTGGTAACCCACGGGAATCGGCGTCGGAAGCGACGGGGAGCGACGCGGCATCCTCCAAAATTTTCGGATTTAAACATTACGCCTATGGGCGCTGTACGGAGAGAATCGACTTGAACATGTCTCCGTCCCCCTCACTTTCGGACGGTGGCGGCTGGCGACACTCCTGCCCACCAGACATGTGCATGGATCTGAAAGAACGATCTATGATCCCAGAGGATCTCTCGGATTTAAACGCAATTTGATCTTTGATCCCACTGGATCCCACGACAAATTACAACATTGGATCTTGGATCCCAGTGGATCTTTCGAATAAATTTTGCAACTGATCTTGGATCCCACAGGATCCCATTATAAACAATTAAAATGGATCTTTGATCCCAACGGATCTCGGATTTGACAGGATCCGACTTGCATATTATGCCATAATTATATAATTTATCGACAAAATCGAACAAAAAGGCATGAACCCATGCTAGCTGCATTAACAACGAATGAAAGGTACTGACAATTACTTTAAAAATTGGTTCCGAAAATACACAAATGTATAATGGCGGATCTGGGATCCAAGTGGATCTTATTGCAAAATAGTGCCTGCGATCTCGGATCCAGGCGGATCTGTAGACAAATATTGAAGACGGATGATCCCAGTGGATATGATCCCAGTGGATCCATCGACAATTCGTGAAGATGGATCTATGATCCCAGCGGATCCGGGATCCAGATCCCACAGATCGGATCCCGAGATCCGTTTTTGGGATCCGAGCACATGTCTGCTGCCCACAGGCTTGGCGATCAGCCACAGGTCAACGCTGAAGACCAGTAAACTGCCAGACGTTCAACACAGCTTACCGTCGGCGCTGACCAAAATCACCAGACAAATCACCGGCCAAAATCACTAGACAACTAACACAGGTAACACCAGACAGCCGGCAAGTCAGGATGAAAGAATTGCAGAGGTCAGGGAAAGGACATGGTGTTTGTAGCGAGTGAATCAAAAGAGAGTTGAAGAAAACATAGGAATATACCATTAACCGCAACGGTCAAACAAAGCAAATGACACCCTGCAACAGTCTGCATGTTTTAGTCATTTTTTGTCTGTTTTGACACACCAGATAAAATCACCAGTCTTCCGTACAGGCCGTCGGCGCCCACTGCAGCCTGCCTCAGAGCCACATACGCCTCACAGTCTGCCCGCGCCTGTCTTGCAGCAGGCACGATAGACCTTCCCACTGAGCCAGTCTTCATCAACCATCTCCCTCTCCTGACCTCATCACTGACCTGTGTCTGAGCAGGGCGTGCGGCAGCGACACCTTACTGACGGCGTCCGGCGCCACGTGCTCTCTGCGGCCGGGGTCCGCCTGACTCCCGGCCAGCAGCAGCGCCAGGAAAGCAGTCCAGGTGATGGTACACAGCAGCAGTGTGCAGCGGTAGCGAAGGGCAGCAGGACCGCCGCGCAGCAGGCCCTCCTCAGGGTCGGCCTCCGCACGCCAGCAGCAGCTGTACCCCCGGCAGCCAGCCGGCCTGACAGCACTGGCCCAGTGGCGTGGAGAGGTTTCTCTGGCGAGCCGTTCGAGTTTGCCCCGCGCTTCAGCAGCAGTCTGAAAGGGAGGAGATGACATCAGTCCGGACCGGAACAGCAAAGTTGAAGCTACGCTTATAGTTATAATATTTTTTTGGAATCGAAAAGCGGATTACCGGCACGACGGCTGGTATAACGCGAAAGGTTGTCTTTGTCTATTCAGCTGGTAAATAAATATAGACAATAAATTTCAGAATGACACAAATGTATCTCTACCGCGATTACGATCACAGACACGAACAGTGAACACCCTTCGTCGTTACTACCGAGTGTATAGAGAACCTGACCTCCTAAAAGCGACACTTAAACATGGTGATTGTACTCACGATACAAGAATGTTGGACTGATCAACTATAAACCATGACAAGGGCGTTAGGTTTTCGCGAGAAAAAAAAATGGGATGATAATGTTAAAATGTTATACACCCACTCCAGCAAGAGATTACAAGCTATCAACAAGAGGTACTCGTAAAAGCACAATTCAGTATCTCCTCCCCCATTGTTTTCACTGGCTGCTGAGTCAAAGACTTGTTTGTTTATTGGGGTTTTCGGGCGCGACGACAACTAGGGTCAATTTGCGCCCAAGTCAAAGACTTGTAAATAAATAGTCCCTGGCCCTGGTATAAATAGTCCCTGGTAAATAAGGTGCCCGTGGCAGCTACAGACCAGGGAGGGAGGCTCACCTGGCGCATTCCAGGTGCTGGTCCTTCACCGCCACGAACAGCGGCGTCTGTCCCTTCATATCGGTCAGATCCACCTCAGCTCCGTGGTCCAGCAGGCAGCAGACGCACTCCAGAGAGTCACCTGAGACGACCAGCAGGCAAAACAAACCAATGTGTTACATACGTGTGCAGATTTTGTTCAATCAGATTTTGTACAATTTCCAAATAACATTGGAAATAGGTGTGATCGTTTGTTAGGAAGTCCGCAGTGATATGCGTTATTCAGTGGTCAGAAGACAATATGCCAGAAGTACGTTGTCTGTAGTCCATTCCATTGACAGTTGCACTCCTCTATCAGTGCCCTCTTCACTCATCCATCATTACCCACTGCAGTCTCTGCCAAAACACCACTGCAGTCTCCTTCGCCCTGTACTCCTCTACCATCACCCACTGCACTCATCCACCATCACCCACTGCAGTCTCTGCCGAAACTCCCTACACTCTTCTACCATTGCCCGGCCTGTACCCCTCCGTCAGCGCCCACCTGAGACGGCCAGCCGGAGCGGTGTGACGCCCAGCAGCCGCCAAGCAGCCCTACACGCCCTGTGACGCCAGCAGGCCCTTACACTACCATTGCCCCTGTACCCCTCCGTCAGCGGCCCACCTGAGACGAGCCAGCCGGAGCGGTGTGACGCCCAGCAGCCGCCCAGCAGCCCTACACGCCCTGTGACGCCCAGCAGCCCTACACTACCATTGCCCCTGCACCCCTCCGTCAGTGCCCACCTGAGACGGCCAGCCGGAGCGGTGTGACGCCCAGCAGCCGCCCAGCAGCCCTACACGCCCTGTGACGCCCAGCAGCCTACACTACCATTGCCCCTTACCCCTCCGTCAGCGCCCACCTGAGATCGGCCAAGCCGCGAGCGGTGTGGACGCCCAGCCAGCCGCCAGCAGGCCCCTTACAACGCCCTGTGACGCCCAGCAGCCCTACACTACCATGCCCTGTACCCCTCCGTTCAGTGCCACCTGGAGACGGGCCAGGCCGGAGCGGTGTGGACGCCCAGCAAGCCGCCCAGCAGCCCTACCACGCCCTGCTGACGCCCAGCAGCCTACACTACCATTGCCCCTGTACCCCTCCGTCAGTGCCCACCTGAGACGGCCAGCCGGAGCGGGGTGACGCCCAGCAGCCGGAGCGGCTTGTTGACGGCCTGGCGGTACTGTGGCCGGCGCAGCAGCCGGCGCAGCGCCGTCGCGTCCCCGGCGTAGGCCGCCTGGTGAAGACCAATGTCCTCGGCCGGCTCCTCCTCATCCAGCAGCAGGATGGACAGGTCCATCGCTGTGATGGCGGAACGGCTCCGGCTGCAACGGCAGAACGGTGTGATGGCTTATGTAACAGTGTAACGGCGGACTGCAACAAAGGCGCAGTCTAGAGCGAGACAGATTTTTTAGACGGTTTGATTTCCCACTCTCTATGCTTATGTTTAGCCATAATTTTCCACTCCGCACCCCAACTCGAAACCAATCCTAGGGCCCTGCCACAATAACATAAGGCACATCAGGCTCTATTGCAGGTAACTGTGCAAACATTTTGAGCAGTAGGTACATCCACTTCACATACACGTCAGCACACACATACATTAATTTAACTTCCACTGAGCGCGACAGAACTCACACTTTCACAAAACACGCATATCTACTCACGCAAAACAACCCTTCACTCACAGACAAGATAGGTTAGGGAATGTACCATAATTATGAAACACTCCTTAACATAGGATGTGTTGAAAGAAATCCTGGGAACCACCCACCAACAAACCAACTTAAAATATGTCACGTTAAATCAATAGCATCACCCGCTGAGGGACGACTAGACGAACTGGACCACTTTGTGGACGAAAACAACAACATAAGACATACTGGCTGTATCCGAGACAAACACAGACGATCATATTCAACCAGAGCTTTACGAACTGACTAACTTCACGCACCATTCACGAAACACAGGACCAGACACGGGGGAGGGGTTGCGACGTACACACGCTCAAGTTTACCAACATGCAGACTTACAACGTTAGAGACAGACGGGGTAGAATGGATATGGACAAAGACAAAGATAAATAACGACACTATAATCACGTGCACTTGGTGTTACATTCCCACCAAAACCTGACAGCAGACAAACACGACGATTTCATGAAACAAACTGACACGACAGCGTGACTCGGGCGGCAGAACTTTCTCACCGACTGCTGTCGTTATTCTGGCGACTTTAACACTGGCAACTTTTTCCTCGAACCGACATATTTACACGCGAAGCACCGAATTTACGTCATAAGACCTAAATTAAAGGACGCACTTGACACCTTGGACCTATTCAAATCATAAAACACTCCGACAAAGGGACTTACAGATGACACCGGGCCAAAACTTTGCGGCGACTTGATCATAAAACTGACAACAAGCTGATAATTCACATCCTCAGGTCTCCTACCACCCTTCTCTACATTGATCACATCCAGTCCACTATTAACACTCAACATAATACAACTAGCACTAACACGCAGACTAAAGACGTTTGGGACTACCAAAGACTCGATGCTGATAGACTGACTCAGACACTTCTACATGTTGACTGGGACCATGTCCTTGATGGTGACATACACACGGCAACTGAGCGGTTCACATCAGTCCTTTTTAGAAGCAGCGACCACGCCATTCCAAAAAAGACAATACGCATACGGAAAACCGACAAACCCTGGGATAGACGAGTAGAACTTAAGACGGAACATTGCGCAAAAGAGACAGACTGTTTAGGCAAGCGCAGCAAAGACAGCAAAACAAAGGGGCGTCAGACAACAAGGATCGGACGGCAACGGACACAACACAATGGACAGATGGAAAACAACAGGCGCAACTTTTGTGACTTGCTCTCAACAAACGACTTTTTCGAAACAACCATATACAGACAACAGCCCAGAACACTCGTCGAACAACATTGACCCATACAAGTATCACCAAAACACCTGAAATCCACCTGATTCGGCGTAAACCATCATAGAGATTATATACCAACATTAGAAACGGACAAACGGTGACTTTAGTTTTACAGACGAGACGGGACAAAGGCCAACATCTTTAACGAAACTACTTTTCACATCTCAATACGAATCTCGACACAGACTCACTAGAATTACCGGACGATCCTGCAACGGGACAGAACCATCCCGAAATTGCAACAAATAAATGTTTCACAAGAAAAGTGACTAAAAGCACTAAATGCACTTAACATCACAAATCGACTGGCCCGATCAAATTTCCACCAAATTGCTTAAATTAACAGCGCTGCTGATATACGAACCACTCACGACACTTTTTAATAAATCCCTAGAATTAGGCATTTTCCCAAAACAGCTGGAAAGAAGCGACCGTTACACCCTTCTCTTCCAAAAAACTCCGGGATGCACCAGTCAGATTTCCGCCAATACCGCCCTATCAGTCTTTTTGTCCTGTCTATCAAAAAACTTCTAAAAAGCTCGTTTTTCCTCTATTACCTCTCCACCTTACTAACAACCACCTCTTATCAGACAGAAAAGCGGGTACAGATCAGGGTGCACAGCACTCAGCTTCAGCTGGCCTATCTGACTCACACACTTTATAAAACAACTGATGAAGAGGACGTTTGACATGACAGCAATCTTCCTTGACATTTTCCAATATTTTGACAAATTTGCATGATGCGACTTCTATTACAAATGCAAAAACGACTTTCTTATTCTCTGGCCCGGCTCCTCCTATGTCTTGAAATCATACCTGACAGACAGAACACAACGGGTGAGGGTGGGAGACGCCTTTTCCTCGACACAATCTATTAACGCTGGATGTCCCCAGGGCTCAGTTATGGGACCTCTTCTTGCGCTCATGTACCTAGACGGGCTCACCGAAGAAGTCACTAACGAAATTCTTTTCTACGCAGACGATACCTCTATTTATGCCTCTCATACGACTGAAGACATCGCCACCGTACAACAGTCTCTACAACGCGACCTTGACGCCATTGACGAATACGCAAAACAATGGGCAATTAAATTCAACACTTCCCAAAAACATTCAACAAACATTTCAGTCACAAAGCACATTCAACACATTCCACAGTTTACGTTTCTCCGGAAAAATAATTTTCCCCTGACACTGAAGCAACATAAACACCTAGGCATTCACATTCTCAAAAGCCTGAGATTCCACAAACATGCGAATAACATAATAAAAAAGCAAACATAGCACTAAGCCCTCTATCCAGTATCCAAACACATACATCGCCCCACACTCAAGTCACTATAACACAGCATTACGGTAATACCACATTTTGGACTATTTGTGACATTGTTTTTGACGGACAACATAATTTACCCTTACAGACGGAATTTGCGGACTAGAAAAGGTACAGGAGCACGTGCCGGACGGGCTGGTGACAGGGGACCTTACCTTCAGGACTCGACGACAAACTTGAGACTAGACTTGGGATGGACACCCTCAAGACACGACGAACGATCACAAACAAGCTGTTTTCCACAGGGACTCACAAGCACACTACATTCAAACAACCAGAATACGTAAGGGCAGATGCTCCCACAGTCACGAGTTCACGACATTCGCAAGGACGTCAGAAAAACTCTAGAACACTAACACGCCCCGCCAACAGGAACAACATCCTTCCTACGCTTCATTCATTCAAACACTATCCGCCCACATGGAAACACATATGCCAAGAAACACAATTTCGAACACAGCCTTCCCACAAAAAGCGTTCAAGAAGGCATCGCAGATCTGCTCGGAACTACCAAACCCTCTAAATACTTTTCATTTGTCGGCTCAAAAACTCGGAAACACATATCACACTCCAAACAGGAACGGGGAGCTTCAGCTCAACGGCTCACCTTTATCAAAACACAAGGACTTTCTTCTCCAAGTTGTTTATGCGGACACAAATCAGAAACTTTTGCAGCATTTGTATTTTCTACTGCTCCACTTTTTTCAAGATTTGGAGGACCAAGCTTTTTCGAAACAGCTATCAACCAGTTATTAGGCCCTGGATATTCACCCGACTAATCAAAAAACAACCATTCTACACATTAACTGACCATGGCACAACATTCACAGCGACGATGCGTCGGGTGCTCGCGGGGCTCTTCCAGGGACTATGTAATAGAAGGAATGAGGCGGCGACGGGACGGCTGCGGCCGGTGGCCGGCTGCTTGGCGCGTGCGACGGATTAACGACCGATTAACCCTATTCCTGGAGGGATGAAAAGTATACGAATCTGTCGGGGGGGGGGCTTATTCGGCCCCCCTTCAGATCTCCGCTGTCATAAGAGCTAGAACCATGAAACTTGGTGGGTGACTAAGAACGACAATGAACTCTATTTTGTCAAATTTTGGTGACCTTGGGTCATTATCTTCAAGGTCAAATGACGTCATCAAAAATTATTTTTGTTCAAAACATCGAATTTTCAGGAAAACCTTGCCATTATCTCGGAAAACTATTGGCAGCTAGGAGGGAAATCCGAAAAATCACTGTAAAGCTTTGTTTAATTGTCTTTCAACGACTGAGGCATCAGAAATGGGACCTCAGGTCAATTGTTTTGGGACTGTAGAGGTCAAACAAATGTTAAAAACCTTGTTTTCAAAGCAAATGTTTGTTCGTAATAACTTGTTATCTAAAGTATATACAGCACTTATTTTGGTAACATCGTGTTTCTCTTGTCATTTCGGTTCGAATCATATAATTTTGTCCAAATCAAAATTTGACCCCGGGTCAAGTCAAGGTTCAAGGTCAAGGTGACGTAAGGTCGGTCAAAATTGCATAATCAAAAGACGCGTATTGACGAGACAACATTTGGACCATTTTGTGAGTCTCTTATGATTTTCTTGTCACGAGTTATTGATAAAAAGGTGTTGGTGACCTTGAATGACCTTTTCAAAAAGCGTCACTGACTAAAAAATTAATCCTTTTCATCAAGAAGGGGCCTAAGATGACATGATACTGAAATAGTTGGATTGATGCAACTGCATAAACCCCGTTTTTCATTTTTTCATTCAAAATACTTATATTGGAAGGTTTATAGCATTTGACCTGACATCAGGTCATCAAATATTTAGATATCACCTTGAACTTTCAACAAACATCATTATTTGGCATGTTTTCTCTCACATACAATCCGGTTTTTGAAACGTTTTGAAATAAAAAACTTGCATCATTTTTGTGAAAAAATAAGTTTTTCAAAAAATTTGGAATTTCAAATTCAAAACTTTTGAAATTTCGAGATAGCCAATCTGAAAGAACAATCAATTTTCTACCGATGTCGTGTTTTTTGCTAACAACTCTCTTCAACACACAACTTTCCATGAGTGGCTTAACCAACTGCACAGATTTTGTGCCAAAACGGAACCGAAACACGCCCCCCTAAAAAACTGTCCTGGACCCCTCCTAATGATTCATTTGGAAAAAAAGTACACCATTGATGCGCAATGAAAATGTAAGAAAAAGCAGCAAGTTGAGATTTTGAGTTAAGTTAAATGAATGACCCATACGGCGAAAAACCTCAAAGGGGGGCCGGATTCAGCCCCCCCTCCCCCCCCGACAGTAATAGGGTTAAAGCCGGTTCCGTTTCACTTTCAACTTATTGTTAGGAGAGGTGCCATGATTTAAGTCTTTTGGACTTTTGCACCGATCCTATTATTTTATCTTTGTACTTTGTTTCTCTACTTGATTATAAAATAAACAAACAAACAAACATATTTGACTATTCACCACATTTCAGTCAGTGTGCCATAAATACCATCTAGATGACTTAAGTCTTACTTGGGTTGGGAATATCCGTCTTCTGCTACTTGGGCAGATCAAGGTGTAATTTTAGGCAGCCTTGATATCTTCCTAAATAAAGCACCTTGTCCAGAAAGAAAGAAGCATAGTTGCAGTACAAGGTGTGGCAAGGTGTGGCAAGGTGTGGTAAGGTGTGTTTAGGTGAGGTCAGGTTAGGTGTGGTTAGGTAGGTTAGGTTAGGTTATGATAAGAGCTTGATAAAGACATCGGTGATGCTTTAATGGTGGACGTCTATGAGAAAGGTGGTCATTTTCGGTGATGGTTTAAGCATATTGATATTTTGGTAATGGAATAACACCATGCGGTTTTGAACTGAGATAGCAGTTTTGTAGCCTGTGTTGAAAACCCCCTATCTGCAAGTTTTCTTGGCTGAAGACTTTCCAGACAAATATATTATAATTTTGTAGAAGGAATGTGGAGTTGGGAAAAAATGTGGGCTGGCAAAGGAATGCACATTGTGAATACCTAGGCAGAGGCTATACAACCAGCCAATCAGCTTGCAGCTTTGGATTACCTTCAAATCTGATTGGCTGGGCATTTGGTACATTCTTGTGACATAATGTTTCTTCTGCCCTGAATCAGCGTGATGTATGGTTATTTTTGACAATATTAAAAGTTGTATAAGATATTATAATCAAATTGTTTAAAAAAAATATATAACTATTTCCTTTAAAGGGATTATAAGACCTTCTCAAATGTCTCCTAATAATTTTCTGGAGAATGGAAACAATGCAACAATATTTATTAAACATTATTAACCCACTGCTCACAAACTTTGTATATTAATAAGGATATTTGAAAAGCTTTTGTTACCAATTACATATTGACTATATCAGCACTATAGGCAGCTGTAATTGAATTCTGGTCTAAATACAAAAGAAGAATACATTTCACTGTAAATGCAATGTGAGGCAAATATTGTGCTCTTAATGCAAGCCATGCATAGTGTTAAAATACCTTTATACTGCCAGTGTAAACATACCTTTAATAACATACAGAGCCAGTAGGGAAAGTTGGTAACAATTGCTGATCATGTGTGCTGCAATTGTCAAAATCTTTCAAAACACTGCTACAAAATGATTAACAGACCCAGGGATGGCGCAACAAAGGTTGAATCAGGACGATGCATACCCCTCATGAATTGAGATCAACATGTTATATTTCTACAGCTCTGACCATGGCAGCTCACCAAGTACTTATTTGTGTGGGACACAAACAAAGATCGAACATGATTTAGATATACTTAGGGACATTTTCAAGTTTAATGACTACACACTGCAATACAATTTCAGTTGGGCAAACTACGGGGAGGCGATCTAAAAATAGATCGATCAATAAATAGATCGTTTATGTCCATATTTGGGCATCTTGAAGACCAAATAAAACGCCAAAATCATAATTACCAGGGGCGATCGAATTCAGGTCAACACACACGACACCAAGGAAAAGCCATCGAGCTGTACCAGACATAAAAAATCAAACCAGAAAAATTACTTTGAGCTTACATTCAATCCGATAACTGCGATCTAATATTGATCGCGGCACGCGTCAAATTCCCTGCCGGCCGATCCCTTTTAGATCGCTCAAAACACTTGGCTAATCCAAATTTAGATCGCCAATACCAGCGACTGATCCAATTAGATCGCCAAACAGCTGGCTAATCTATATTTTAGATAGCCACAGGCACGTGGTTAATACACTTTTTGATTCTACAAAAATGTAATTCTAAAGATATACAGGTTTAAATGTTCCCAGTTTTATTTAAACCGGACAGCGGTCGATCGTGACTGATACCGAAGCTAGAGACACCATGCACAGAGGCAGCTTCAACTGTAACCGTCAGTATTTCTTGTTCAAAATAAATATGTTAAAAAAATGTATGTACTCCACAGTTTACCTGCATTAATATGATATTCCTAGGATTATAAGATAATGTTCTATTGCCATTTGCCATGCATAGTATAGTATATTCCACACACTGGTAAAGCCACGATTGAGGTCATTTATTTGGGTCAAACCAGGTTTTAGTTGTAAAACAGTAGGCATGTTAAATCAATAGCCATTGCACTTTCAGATCATGTCATTGTATAACTGTGACTCAGCAAGCAACACAGACTGGAGCAATGACACATACACAACAAACTTCAACTTTATTTGCAAACTAGAAATCAAGCACAATTCATTCTCCACACTGAATCAAGGCTAGATACGTCATCTGATTAAAACATATGAATAAAACATTCATAATCGACAATTTTATACACATCTGTGCTATATTGTGTTTTATGCACAGGATGTTTAACTTTTCTCAACCCTCTGACGTCATCCATCTGAGCCTTGAAGGGCATTACATTCAACTTTCAAGGAAATGGCCAAAGTTCACAGTTAGAGTGCAGATATCACCAATTCATGCTCTGTAAAAACGAACACATCACCCTTCTTGGACAAGCGTAGGTACGCTGT
Organism: Semibalanus balanoides; assembly: GCA_014673585.1. NCBI lineage: Eukaryota > Metazoa > Arthropoda > Thecostraca > Balanomorpha > Balanidae > Semibalanus > Semibalanus balanoides. The sequence goes on from VOPJ01009790.1 coordinate 30,699, forward strand.
GTGATGTAAGCACATGCCCCAACTCAGTCTATGCTTTCCCTGCTGCTCGGATCAGCCTCTTGCTGTACATTTGGCTTCCACCCACTCCTCAGCACACAGATTGCAGTCTTCCATCCCTTCTAAGCAGTCCTCCAGCAGCGCAACTCTTCAACTATGTGAGGCGGATGGTTGACCTGCGGACACAAAGGATTAACAGTCAGGCCTAGTCACTCAAAACAGTTATAGGTATTTTTTAGAAACTAATTAAGCACTCACTTTTCTGTATTCACAACAAAAAGCCAATATACATTTACTCACACTCTTTTAATACTGAAGTCTGAGCATGAAATAATAAATAAATTATCTGGGAATAATACCAACAATTAGTTTAAACACTTTGGAATTTAAGCGAACAAAAGGTAACAAATGTCACTGAAATTATTTTGAATTATTTTATTGTGTTTTCATAAAAGTTAACAGCTGTTAACTTCTACACAAATGAAATAAATTAATTCAATTATAATCAGTAATGCATGAAGCTTATATGTGTACAATAACTGCAATAACAAACTTCTTAACCAAATTCAGGCATGCAACATTGAGTATCACTATGTTAACGCAACTAGAATATGCCTATTTCATGAACACCAACTACAGGCACACTGAACCTTTCTATGTTTACAGAACAAATAACTTCACAATGCCAGATAATTGTATATGGATAAATTCTGACCAAATGTCTATTGTCACGCAGAAACACACCAAAAAATAGAAACTAAAATTATTATCCACAAAAAGCACATTGAAAAATGGTCCAAGCCCACTGCGCCACAATGTGCAAACAAGGCAAACCTTTATACACAATGCATGCAAATTGGAACATTTTCAAGCAGGAAAATCAACCTTAAATATCACAACACAAAAACATTGACATCCTGATGCAATTAGTAGTCTAAGAAGCCCAAATACATCGCCATCACAACATCCGCCGATACAAATTTAATAAACCGGAACGCTCTCACCTGTCTGCTGTTCATCCGATCTATCAGCAAACATCGCGTAGCTTGAGACGAAATGTTGCCGCATGTAAGCAAATGCATTTTCTTGAAGCCGATTTAATTTGTTGAAACCATACTAGAATTAATTTTTGGTTTAATAAAAAAATCATCATCAAGTAAATAAATCACCTATACATCGAGCAAAAAAACATATAAAGAGACCTAAAATAGTGAACTTCACAGTGTTGTTTACATTATCTTCCGCCTCAAGCCCAAACGAGAACTTTGTTGGGCTCCAATGAGAGCAAGAATCAGTAAGAGTTAATTCATTATGCTTTCTGTAAGGAAAAATATTGCGCGATAGCTTGACTTTCTTTATACTGAAACTATAATGTTTGAAAGTGGTAGGTACTGAAATCGGATCTAATTTAAGACTGCGAATGTCCTTATAAATGGGCAAGGCTCCCGCCCATTCCGATCATTTATTGATCGATCAATTTTTAGATCGCCTCCCCGTAGTTTGCCCAACTGATTTAGCCTTGTAAACACACTGCCACCTCCAATAAGTGAAAAAAGTCTTATCATCCCTTTGATAATGTATTTGAAAAGCTTCCAGACCAAGACTGAGAACAATATTTTTGCTAATATTTGACAAATTAGACAGAAATTGTACCAAATTAAGAATTTCCAGCATGGCACCCACGCCCCACTCTCTACAAAAACAGATTTATATATAAGTAAAAATTGGAATTATAACATTGACATGCAATATGCTAACCTCAGCGCTCAGTTAAAATTGAAGTAGATGAGATGAAGGATGGGACATTGACCATCATTATTTTATCTTCTCAGTTCTCACCCACTCTACACAAAAACAAAACAAATTACAAGTAAAAATTATAAAATGCGATTTGCTGTTCTCGCTTTAGTTTCTCTCATTCTCTTCTCATGCGTCAGTTTCGTCTTGGTTTAGTCTGAAATAATGCCAGATGCTGTTGCTTTTCGGAGAGGCCGATTTTACTTATCTGAACGGATTTACATTTCAAAACACGCGGTGAACACAGCGAGAGGATTTCCCGAAATAACGAGGAATCGGCAAAAACCGTCACGGCGGTGTTTTTTTAAGATTTATAAGCACCGCCGTATACCTATATAAGCATTATAAGCTTTATAAGTACCGCCGATTCCCTAGCAGGCACGTAGCCAGGATTTTGCTCAGGGGGGAGCACGTCGGAAAAAAATCACGTTTTGCTCCTCAGTCATATGCTGCTGACCAGGGGGGGGGGGGGTAGGGTCGGGACTCGGTTTTCAAAGAATCCTCATTCTTATCTAGTGTGAAATCCCATTTTGCTCCTCAGCCATATGTTGCTGACCGGGTGGGGGGGGGGGGGGGGAGGTCTGGTTTTCAGAGAATCGCATTCTATCTAGTGTGAATTTATTTCGCTCAGGGGGGGGGGCATAGCCCCCGTTATGTGCTGTGCAAATATCGAACCTGGGCGGAATTTTAAACGGCACGAGTGTCGTTTATTTGCACTTTTGTAATTGTCAAGGTCAAACCCTAATAGATATCAAGTAGGTGATTTCGGCGAATGTTAGCGCATCACCTAGGTCACATTTTGACATGCCTTTGAATTTGTGAAATTATTTCTTAACACCAGCTATGCGCTGTGCAATGGTACCAGCGGCTGAGCCCCCAAATAACCTAAGGTCAATTCGTGACTTTTAGAGGTCAGATCAATGTGCGAAATGTAAGACCGAGTGTGTGCGATTATTTTAGCGTTGAATTCAGTCTCGTATCTCTTCTAGTTCGGCCACAATGTGCTGTGCAAATATCGAACCTGGGCTGGATGTTAAAACGGCACTTCTCGAGTATCGTTTTTTGCACGCTTTTTATTTGCCAAGGTCAAACCGTGATAGATATCAAGTAGGTGTTTTCGGTGAATGTTAGTGCATCACCTGGGTCACATTTCGACATGCTTTTGAATTTGTGAAATTATTTCTGAACACCAGTTATCTGCTGAGCAATGGTAACGGCGGCTGAGCACCCAAATGACCTTAGGTCAATTGATGACCTTTGGAGGTAAGATCGATGTGCAAAACGTAAGACCGAGTGTGTGCGATTATTTTAGCGTTTAATTAAGTCTTCTGATTAGGTCACAATGTGCTGTTCCAAATTTGATTTCGTGACCTTGTTTGACCTGTGGAGGTGGAACTGCTAAAATTGACACCAAATGCTGCTAGGTGTAAAATACTAGAGTCCTGGCAGATATGCTGTGCAAATTTCAGCTCGATCAGAGGTGAACCGAACCTGGGCCGAATCTGGGCTGCATCTCTAGGAGTGCCGTTTGTTCGCGTTTTTTTAACTCTCAAGGTCGTACGGTAGTGGCTATTAAGTAGGCGTGTTCGGTGAACGTTAGTGCATCACTTGGGTCACACTTGCTTTGCTTTTAAGTTTGTGAAATCATTTATGTACACCAGTTATGCGCTGTGCAATGGTTCCGGCGGCTGAGCCCTCAAATGACCTTAGGTCAAATGGTGACCTTTAGAGGTCATATCGATGCTGGTAACGAAATACCGATTGTGTGCGAGTATTTTATCGTTGGATTCATTCCTTCAACTATACTGGGTAGGCCACAATGTTCTGTGCAAATTTTAACTTTGTGACCTTGCTTGACCTCTGGAGGTCAAACCGCTGGGAGTGACACCAAATGCTGCTAGGTGTGGACTAGTGAAGCCCTTTTGGATATGTGCTGCAAAATTAAGCTCGATCGGAGGTGTCCCGAACCTGGGCTGAACCTGGACTGAGCCTGGGCTGAACCTGGGCTGAACCTGGGCTGAACCTGGGCTGAACCTGGGCTGAACCTGGGCTGACACCTGGGCTGAACCTGCTGAACTGGGCTGTTTTTTATGGACATAGGTCCGAGTTAGGTACAGCGCAGACTGCGCATGAAATATTACGTTGCAGCCGGGTAAACCGATTAGTTATTGTTTGAAATCCAATCATATATGCAACACATACACGAAATATCGGTAGGCAAACGTATGCTTTTCTCCTCCAACCGATCCGACAGGTTTGTGATTTTTTTCCCCGTAATGTCGTGATTTAATGTATGACGTCGTTAGTATAAGCGTCGTCCCCGCTCAACCAGTGTCCGTCCGCCATCCTTTTTTTTAACTTTTGCGCGACACATGCATGCATCGAATCACCTTAGTTGGGAAAAGGGACGTCTTATCACTGCATGTGTGTCTTGTGCGGTAGTTAATCTTAACCCTAATCTCCATGGAGGATTGAAAAGTGTACGAACTGTCGGGGGGGCTTATTCGCCCCCCACCCATTTCAGATCTCCGCTGGCCATTAAAGCTAGAAACATGAAACTTGGTGTGATGACTAGAGGTCGACAGATGAACTCTATTTTGTCAAATTTTGGTTGACCTTATGGTCATTATCTTCGGTCAAATGACGTCTTCAAAATTATTTTTTGTCAAAACATGATATTTTCAGGAAACCTTGCCATTATCTCGGAAACTATGGCAGCTAGGATGAATCCGAAAAAGATCACTGTAAATCGGTTTTAATTGTCTTTCACCCTTAAGGCATCAGAAATGACCTCAGGTCAATGGTTTGGACTGTAGAGGTCACAAATGTTAAAAAAATGTTTTTTCAGCAAATGTTTTTGTTCGTTAATACTTGTTATCTAAAGTATATACAGCACTTATTTTGGTACCATCGTGTTTCTCTCGTCATTGCAGTTCGAATCATATCAACTTACTCAAATCGAAAATTTGACCTCGGGTCAAGGTCAAGGTCAAGGTCACGGTGACGTAAGTAGTCACTGTGGGGAAAAGTATATTGGTGAGACCAGCAGGCCAGTGAGGCTTAGATATAATGAACATCTGAAGGAAGTGGAATCAATGAGGAGGCGGATACACCCCTAGGGGAACATGTAGGCAAAAAACATCCGGAACTTGAGCCTTTAATGACACTGACTTGACTGCCAGAATCCTACGTGTTGTAAATGAGACAGGGGCGTAGGAAACTCATTTGGAAGTTGGGGGGGCCAAAAGGCATTTTGAGTCGATTCTTCCATGCACCGTCCATAGGCGTAATGTTAAAATCCGAAAATGTTGGGGGGCAGCTGACCCCCCTGCCCCCCCGTGTACACATACACTACGCCTATGTGTAGAGACGAAGCGGATCGGAGAATTACCGAGTCTATTTGCATTCGAGACGCGAGGCCTAAAATTAATGATAATACCACTTCATGGCAACTTATTCCATTAAGCTCTGTTGATAGCAACGTGATACTTGTTAGATGTCATTGGAATGTATGCATGGTTGTATGACTTCTATGTTGTGATTGGATGTTTTTGGTGAGATGGTTATTAGAGCTGAGGGGTGGGATAGGAAATAGTCACGGGATGCATTATTTGAATTTTGTACTGATTTGCGGCATAGATGAGGCAACTGAGACGATTTCTGCATTGTGCGACTAGGTTTAGGGTTAACGACAGACGAAGAGCCGTGCTCGAAATATATCGTAATCATTTGTATTTTGTAATTTTTCAATTTTTTCGATAAATACTTGAGGATAAGGTCAATGGTGGATATTATACTTAT
>VOPJ01009790.1:38373-92904 GCA_014673585.1 Semibalanus balanoides
TATCAAGTAGTTGTTTTCGGCGAATGTTAGTGCATCACCTGGGTCACATTTCGCATTGCTTTTGAATTTGTGAAATTATTTCTGAACACCAATTATGCTCTGTGCAATGGTACCTACTGGCGGCTGAGCCCCCAAATTAGCTTAGGTCAATTGATGACCTTTAGAGGTCAGATCGATGTGCAAAACGTAAGACCGAGTGTGTGCAATTATTTTAGCGTTGGATTCAGTCCCGTAGCTCTTCTGGGTAGGCTTCAATGTGCTGTTCAAAATTTGATTTCGTGACCTTGCTTGACCTCTGGAGGTGAAAACGCAGGATTGAACACCGAAACGCTGCTAGTTGTGAATACTAGAGTCCTGGCGGATATGCGTGGCAAAAGTTCAGGCTCGAATCGAAGTGACTCGATCTGGCCGAAATGGGCTAGTCTAGGAGTGCCGTTTTTGCTTGACCTCTGAAGATCAAACCGCTACGAATATCATCGAATGCATCGCAATCTTTTTCCGTTTTATCCTGACACCGTTTATTTCGTTCATTTTATCCTGACACTATTATGCTGACATTTGTATCCGGACATCAAGCTAGTCAGGATAAATTGAAAAGATTGTTCGTGACGACGATCATTTTAGTGAACCACAAAAACCCTTCAAACACGCATTCTGTGGCTATTTATAAATTGAAATTTTTTCGAAAACCGCACTTATCCTGACATATTGTCAGCATAATTTTCGCATACAATATTTCATGCTTACATATTTTGCAAGGGAAGGAAAGAAAGCAGGTTTCTGAGAATACTGTCGACCGACCATGACATGACACATAGTTCACTTCATTGCAATTACAAATGTCAGGATAAAACCTTTTATGCTGACTTTCACGGATGTCAGTATAAGTTGAGATCTGGACACTGCCCATCAAAATATACGTGTTTCAATTTATACTGCCATTTTTGTCAGTATAAATTAAAATTCTTCGAAAACCACGCTTATCCTGACATTTTGTCAACATAAAAGCTGAAAACGAACACTGCGAGGTGTGGAATACTGAAGTCCTAACGAATACGCTGTTCGAAGTTCAGCTCGATTGGAGGTGACTCGAACCTGGGCCGAGTCTGGGCTGCACCTCTAGGAGTGTCGTTTGTTAGCGCTTTTTTAACTTTAAAGATCGAACGGTAATTGCTATCAAGTACGTGTTTTCTGTGAATGTTAAAGCATCACTTGGGTCACATTTCGCTTCGTTTTTAAATTTGTGAAATTATTTCTGTGCACCAGTTTTGCGCTGTGTCATTTGGTGGCTGAGCTCTCAAATGACAGTAGGTCAAATGGTGACCATTAGAGGTAAGATCGATGTTGGAAACGTAAGACCAATTTTGAGCGAGTATTTTAGCGCTGGATTCATTCCTGTCGCTTTACTGGGTAGGCCACAATGTGCTGTGCAAATATGAATTATGTGACCTTACTTGACCTCTGGAGGTCAAGCCGCTGGGAGTGACACCGAATGCTGCTAGGTGTGGACTATAGTGGACTGTGGAGCCCTTGTGGATATTCGCTGCAAATATCAGCTCGATCGGAGGTCGGAAGGTGTCCCGAACCTGGGCTTGGTCTGGTTTGGTTAGGGAGAGACCGCTTCGGTCCGTAAGAACCACTGCGCAGCCATGGGATGAAGAAGATGGGGTAAAGATGGGGAGATGGGGTCAAAGACTCAAAATGGACCGCTGACCGGGCAGCCGCCCCATGAACAGGCCCTTCCCCGCAGGACGAAGCTGCGAGAAGGGCACACGCCATGCCGACGGCCACCACTCCCGGGGGACGGCTCGAGGGCCGCCACTTGCCCGGTGGCCAGCGGCAACCAGACCGGGGTTAACGATGGCGTGACAGAGGATGGAGGACCGGCAGTCGGGAGGATAATAAGATGGAGGAACCTGGTCTGGGCCTGGGCTGTCTTGATGGACATAAGTGCTACCCCGTCTTCTCCTATACGACGTCGCTTACGAAACCACGCAGTTCCCGACAGGCACCGGGCCCGAGCTTCAAACAACCCCGCAACGCTTTACACCCCTGTATTTCTGAGCTGTGTTCACATCTGTGGCATGCACAGCCATCACTGTCATGATCGTCGGTGCATTTCCATTCAGAGATTTGCCATACTGGCCGCTCAGGGGACGCGTGGTCAGTCCCTGCCCCTACCCCTACCCCTGCCCCTGCCCCTTCCCTGACCCTGTCTCTGGTGTGCTCACCCGACCTCGTCCCGTACAGCCTTGTATTTTCAATGAAAATATATAATGTACAACGTACGCATTTAAATTACAACACAGTGGCACACGAACAGATCACAGACATGGAACAAATATGGGAAACAGTCTTGGCCGGCAATCAGTAACCCTGGCGTAGTTCAGGCGATCACCGCTAGATGGCTCTGCTCGCGGCTCGATAGATGGCGCATCTTCGGCCCGCGAGACGCACACGTCAAAAGTACCATTCAGACGGTGGACAGGTAAAGGTTAAGATGGAGTTGGCACAGGCGTGTGAGAAGTGAGAGTGCATGACGACGAACAGCGAACGGGAGGGGGTGGCCCAGGAGGCTCCTGGGGCCCGGCAGTGCCGCCGGAGGGGGGGGGCACGCTGCCCGGACACCGCATCCTCCTGCACCAGCCTGGCGCGCGGCTGATGCAGCCACAGTAGCAGTTAGTCAACTCTGGCTAGGGTCATGCAACATGAATCGTGCAGTCATTTATACCGGGATCTGAAGACGGTCGAACCAAAGCGGGGATGCTATAGTAGCAGTGATGGTGGTGTGACGCTGAACGCTGTCGGCCACAGAACTACTCGGCTGGCCACAGAGCTTGTGGGGTGTACACAGAGCCGCTGATCGCTTTGTTTACACGCAGCGTCCGAGGTCATTGCGCAATGGATTCACGGAGCGAAAATGGGCCTCCACGGTACATCCAACAGAGACGGAGGGGACTGTTCGCGGAACCAGAGGGCCCAGTCGGGGTAGACGGGTCAGTGAGTGACGCACATAGTCGTGGGAGCGCACCAGGTCCTGGAATCGGTGACGTACTGGTGGGACCGCCGGGCCGAGCACCAAACTCCGCACTGCGTGCAGTGCACAGCCTGTTTACTCGAGGAAGGAGGTCGGGCGGTGGGTGACAGGTGACGGGTGACGGGTGACGGGTGACAGGTGACGGGTGACAGGTGACGGGTGAAGGGTGACAGTTTGACGGGTGGCGTGGGCACGAGACACCGGAGTGGCGCCCGGTCGCCGATGGCCGCGAGCCGGGCCTCCGGGCCGGCGGGCCGTCACTGAACACATGGTATCACACACAGCGGACGGCGCCGCGCCGCTGGCGCCCACTACGAGTTGCAGTATGCCCGCAGCGCATCTATCGAGCAGGCCTTGAAGCAGCACTCGTACACGATGCCCTGCCGCTTGACCCGGACGTGGTCGGGGCCGCCCGGGTGCACGGAGCGCGACTCGCGCCGGCGGCTGCCTCCCAGCGGGTGGACCGCATCCAGTAGCCGCTGCCGGCTCGAGGCGGGAAGCTCCTCCAGATCATGCACCATGCTGCCCAGCTCGTTGGCGCGCTGGTCGCCACTGAAGTCGTGCATGTTACCTGTGGGAAGAGACAGAGTGGCCGTGCCGTCAGTGGGGGTCGGCAGAGTGAATACAGGGACAGTGACGTTAATAGTCGACTTCCGATGTCAAGCATCACATAGATAGCGGCTGGATAAATATTTTTTAGATTGTCTGATTTACTGCAATTTATTCATAGTGCGTCAATTGCGAGGTATGTACTGGTACGTACATTTGCTTCAGTTTTCGCACTTAGCGTAGGCAACCAATGAGCGATTAGTAGGAATATCAGTGATCAAGTCTGTCAAACCATCCCGGTTGCAGTAGTCCATATAGTCCCAAGTCCAGTAAGCTTCGTCACTGTTGAGAGCTTAATCGCTGGCTCTATCGTATTCACTATTCGTGATTCATTTCTGGCCGGCACAAGGAAGGCACAACTTTTGTACTGCTGATAGAGCTGCCAACCACTAGCCAGGCGCGGATCTACGGGGCGCTAGACGCCCCCCCCCCCCTGAGCGGGGTCGCGCCCATAAAGTGGCGCCCGGAGAGCGCATCTTCTTGTATGAGGCGCCCCGCCCCCTGACCAAAATCCTGGATCCGCTCCTTCTAGCTGTGACGACTCCAACGCTCTCTCTTTGATCAGAAACAGCGATGACAAGCTGGGCTCGACTCTGTTAACCCGGCATTGACTGGGGTGGGTTTAACGCCGCCTGACGTTTTTGTGTCATAACTAAAAAATAGCGCTATCAACGTGAAACTTCAGGCATCTTATTCTACATCAATGTTACGTCTTCTGTGCAAAAATATAGCAATTTCATCGATAAATTTGTAAGATACAGCGAATTTAGCGCCAAAAATAAGAGCACTACACAATTTGTATACATAAATCAGCTGAGCTTTAGCAGACCGTACAAAAGCAATATAATAATAATAATAATAATAATAATAATAATAATAATAATAATAATAATAATAATAAAACAATTAATAATGCAAGCAATAAGGGCTACAAAATGGCCTTCTCGTTTTTGTTTTAATTGTTGGTTTTGGACCCCCACAATTTCAAAAAGATACATATTTTTAATGTCTACAAAATAAAAAATACAACATTAAAAAAGGAAGATATGTCAGAGAGTAAATATTTTATGTATGTGCAAACAACTACCAATCTAAATTTCAACATGATATCATTTTTGACGGAGTGATCGCATTCAAAGTGACGGAAATTAATGAAGCCATATTTTGAAATTGCGTTTTTTGTCTTTTATTAAAAAGATAAAGACAAATAAATGACAGCACTGTATTTCTGATGTAAAATTGGTCTTGAAACATGTCTTTTTGTTTGATATTTATCAATGTAAATTTTTACATTCCTTACCTTTCTTTGACCTTAGCTTGACATTTACTTCATATACATACATTCTGATGGTCAAATGAGTGTTACTATCGCTTTCTACGCATACAATGATCCATAAAATATGTGTTGCATGGCTTTCGTTGATATTTTGTTAAAAGTGACCTTTTGTGACTTGACCTTGACCTTTGACATTGGCCAATAATATCACTTTTGATAATGCGGGATGTGTATCGTACGTTTAGGAGCACTTTGGGTGATCATGGTTGCAATCGACGGCTTTGGATGGAAAGTATTACCCATAAACTAAAATACATTTTTTTTTTACCTTTGACCTGACCGTGACCTGACATGTGGGCTAAATTTAGCATTTTCGATTGTGCTTTATATTTGTATCAATGAGCGCTTCCGAATGCCGCCTTGCGCGTCTCGCTGCGATCATTGGTTCGGAAGATAACTAGGTGGCATTTAACGCCCCCCCCCTCCAGTCAATAGTGTTAAGATCAGACCCCAGTGAATGCCGGGTTAAGCAATAGAGGTGCCACTTTTCAGGCTTGTGGCTACCCGACCCGACCCGCAAACCCCCTTTAACTACCCACCACTACCCAACCATGACCGTATAGCCCCAGCTTACCCGCAAGTACCCACAAAGAAAATTGTCCCATCTTTATGTCTACCGTTTAATAAACTCGTTGTGTAATGACTCAACTTGTTTTGTTGTTGATCTATTCTCACTAACTGAAGGTGGCCTATATTTATTTAATAGCAATCCCAATTCGCATTCGAAACCCTGTTTTTGAAATTTTGCCTCAGTTAATGACATTAATGTTTACCCGCAAACTACCCACTAAATCTAAATGATCGCTGTTACTATCCACTACTACCCACGTGGGTAGTAACTACCCACACCTGGTGGGTAGGTGGGTAGAAAAGTGGCACCTCTATTAAGCAATCTCAACTCTCAAGTGCGTCATAAGAAAATGAATAAATATTGGCGACTACCAGGCATCATAACACATAGCCGAAGGTGGTACAAACTTGTCGTAAATAGCATACCTACAATTCGGCATCGCACCATGAGCTCTGAGTACCCTGGTACCCAGATGGCTGGTATGTTTACATTCTGAAGCAGCAGCTCACAGACGAGCATTCAGGCATAGCCTTGTCACATTCTAACTGTGAAACAGGCCGCTGGCTGCAGCGCCGGCCGGACTGAGTGCGCGCTAATCAGTAGGAGCAAACACAAGCTAGCACTGCATGAGTGACGCCTCGTGAAGCAGCAGCAGCAGCCCACAAGCAGCCTGCTCGTCTTCCCATGCAGTTGGCATCCTGGTGACTGGTCCGAACATCTGCTATCGGTGACCAACTACGGCCTACGCAGCCAAAATTCCATCTCAGAAATTCCAGCCGAGCACTATTTGCAGCAGCTATAGCTCTGCAAAAGAGCATGACAGCTGGCGTTGCCGATAATGGACGCCTCTCTGCTGGCCTGGCAACAGCGGATTTTCATAATTAAGTGGATTCGTGTCAGCATTAGTGCGAGCTGGTCGGTGACGCGGAAGTGGCCAATCATCCAGTTGGTGTGCCTGGAGCCGGTGGGTGCCGTGCCGCGCTGGCGGCGTGCTCGGCCCGCAGCAGGGTGACGCTGTGGGCCGGGAGGGTGACGCTGGCGGCCCGCAGGAGGGTGACGCTGTGTGGGCCGGGAGGGTGACGCTGTGGGCCGGGAGGGTGACGCTGTGTGGGCCGGGAGGGTGACGCTGGCGGCCCGCAGGAGGGTGACGCTGTGTGGGCCGGGAGGGTGACGCTGGCGGCCCGCAGGAGGGTGACGGCTAACGCTGTGGGCCGGGTGTGACAGCCGTGTCACACCAGCAGCCACCTGCAGCGTCTCAACACCCTGACCTCGCTGACCTCGCTGACCCGATTGTCTGATCAGCTGCAGCGCTGGGACAATCTACTTTGAGCCCGGTGACATGCCACCTATGCAAGCATGGCTGGTGGTGAGGTGACCTGTGTGTGGCCTGTGGTCCATACAATATCGTCAGCAACTGGTTCAGTGCCCGGGCCTCGCGCCACGACCAAACTAGACAAATGGTACTTATATAAAGAGAGATTAAAATTAGCCCTATGCTCATTGATAGCTCTAAAAAAAGATAACAGAGACCAGAGTTAAGAATTAGATAGTATGTCGTGCACGTCGCTTTATTTTAGATAACATTTCGTGCACGGCACGAAATATTGTCGAATTCTTAACTCTGTGTTTTTGAGAGCTATCAATGAGCATCGGGCTAATTTTAATCTCTCTGTATAATATAATTATGCTCAGTCACATCATCCAGTTGAAAAAAAAGAATGGTACATACATACATACATACATTCGAATAGTAGGTACGAATGATGCATTGGAGGCAGATAGTCCGTTCGAATCTGTAATTCCGTGATACATTTCAAAATGAAGTCCATGAATGTAAATTCCATGATAAATAAATGTATTGTGACCTGTGTCTTTTATATGATCCACGATATGCAATATGTGACCCGTGATATGTGACAAAAGGTTGTCTTTAATCACTTGCCTGTAATCCCGGTTCTACGGCCTCCTTCCTGTGGTCGCTCTTGCGTGCCCCGTGTAATATTTTGTACTTCATTTTATTGTGTGTGTGTGTGTGTGTGTGTGTGCTGTACCTGTACCGGGCATCGTTTAAATTTAAGTTTCCTTCTAACTGACTATCATCTCCTTCAGTAAATTTTGATAAGCCCCTTTCCAAGCCTACATCCAGCATCAATTGGTTTCAAGCGAACAGTCTAAAAAAGGAATACAGACAAGACTGACTTTGCTCTCATTGGTACAAAATCCTTGCTCAAAATTGCGAACAATTTCGACATCAACGTCTCGAGGCTCGACCGTCATCCCATCCCCCACCGTCAAAGTGTTGGGAGTCCTCCTCGACCAGCACCTCGACTGGATTCTCACGTAATCCCTGGTGGTACGCGAGGTGCACTGCCATCATTCGCTCTCTGTATAAAATCCGCCATCACCTCACTCCTAACGTCTTCAAACTTCTCGTCAAACACACGTTTTTCCTCATATCCTGTACTGGCCTGTCCCGCCTGGGGAGGGGCTGCGCATGCCGCTGCATCGCGTTCAGAGGTCATAACTTTGCCGCTCGGCCGTCACCGGCGGTGCGACGTAGTGCCACATTTCGCCAGCTCTTCGCATCTCTCGAGTGGGGGGAAATAGAGGCCCTGGTCGCCCGACCCGACTGTCCCACGTGGGCACAAAGCCTGAATAGTTGACTGAACAGTGCCTAAGGCGCTGCGTAACATGTTCATAAAGCGGTGTGACGTATCGGCCAGAAAGCACTAGGGCTGCCCCACGCCGGAAGATCTTCATCTCCCAAAATGTAGACTGGCTCGGACCCAGAAGGGATCTTCATACCGAGCAGTCAGGCACGTGGAAATGCGCTGCCAGCCAGCCGTGAGAGCCGCTCCGTCCAAGGCGCGCATTTTTAGCCGCAATGACAGGAAACCGAGTGCGTGACGCGAGCGAGGGGGGCGCCACCAAATAGTCCGTCCCAAGCTATGTTCTATCGATGCCCATGTAAACTGTTTTTAATTGTGTCGTGTACCACATATGTTTTCACCACATGATTGTAAAAGAATCGTAATAGCCACGATTTGGATGGTTCCTCAATAAATGACAAATGACAATGACTGGGTAACTGCCATCGTTATCACTGTGACCTCCCTCCGTCCCGGCCAGCTTCACTGGGTAACTGCCATCGTCATCACTGTGACCTCCCTCCGTCCCGGCCAGCTTCACTGGGTAACTGCCATCGTCATCACTGTGACCTCCCTCCGTCTCGGCCAGCTTCACTGGGTAACTGCCATCGTCATCACTGTGACCTCCCTCCGTCCCGGCCAGCATTAATGGGTAATTGCCATCGTCATCACTGTGACCTCTCTCCGTCCCGGCCAGCTTCACTGGGTAACTGCATCGTCATCAAATGTGACTCCCTCCGTCCCGGCCAGCTTTACTGGGTAACTGCCATCGCCATTTTTTCATCATCATCATCATCATCATCATCTCAATGTTTATTAAACAACTTATTACAAAAGAACAAAACAAAGTGAAAAAAAACATACGATATGGCAGTTTCCTACAAAATAAAGCAGAACGATGCAAAAGTACATTGTGCTTAACTCAGGGCACCTTTCTGAGTATAAAACAAATCATAAGCGAATCTGTCTCCGCCGCAACAGTCACGAGCAGAATAGATATGCCATGCAAGCCGCCTGACAAGCCGTCATTACTGTGACCTCCCTCATCCCGGCCAGCTTCACTGGGTAACTGCCATCGTCATCACTGTGACCTCTCTCCGTCCCGGCCAGCTTCACTACGTAACTGCCACCGTCACCATCACTGTGACCTCTCTCCGTTATCGGCCAGCTTCCACTGTGGTAACCCTGACCATCGTCCTCACTGTGACCTTGTCTCCTCCCGTGACCCTGACCTCCCTTCTGTAAATCTGACCTCCCTTCTATGACCCTCACCTTCTTCGTGTGACCTGACCTCCCTCCTATCTCCCTGACCTCCCTCATGCGACCCTGACCTCCCTTATGTGATCTTGACCTCCCTCCCTTCTGTGACTTTGACCTCCCTCCTTTATATGACCTTGACTTCCCTACTACATGTGACATTGACCTCCCTCATGTGACCCTGACCTCCCTCCTGTGACCCTGACCTCCCTCCTGTTACCTCCCTCCGTCCTCACTGACCTGCACCGGTGCGTGCGCTGCTGCTGTCGGCTCGCTTGCCGACCACGCCGCCGCCGCAGAGGAACTCCAGCATGCTGGCCAGGTGGCTGCCGCAGTAGTGGCTGTTGCGTTTCTGTCTCAGCAGCGGCGGCTGACTGCTGCCGGGCCGGCCCAGCGCCGGCTGACAGAGACAGCAGCAGACTGTCAGCAGCAGCAGCCCCGCGGCGTACAGGCGCACAGAGCCCATCTGCCGGCATCAGGGGTCACACAGGGGTCAGAGAGGTCACTGGTGGATCACAGAGGTCACTGACGGGTCAGTCAGAGAGGTCACTGACAGGTCAGTCAAAGAGGTCACTGGCAGGTCAGTCAGAGAGGTCACTCGCGGATCACAGAAGTCACTGACAGGTCAGTTTGAGAGGTTACTGGCAAGTCACTCAGAGAGGTCACTAGCAGATCACAGAGGTCACTCACAGGTCAGTCAGAGAGGTCACTGGTGGATTACAGAGGTCACTGACAGGTCAGTCACAGAGGTCACTCGCGGATCACAGAGGTCACTGACAGGTCAGTCAGAGAGGTCACTGGCAGGTCAGCCACAGAGGTCACTGACAGGTCAGTCACAGAGGTCACTCGCGGATCACAGAAGTCACTGACAGGTCAGTCACAGAGGTCACTCGCGGATCACAGAGGTCACTGACAGGTCAGTTACAGAGGTCACTTGCGGATCACAGAGGTCACTGACAAGTCAGTTAAGGAGGTCACTGGTGGATCACAGAGGTCACTGACAAATCAATTAGAGAAGTCACTGGCGGATCACAGAGGTCACTGGTATATCACAGAGGTCACTGACAGGTCAGTCAGAGCCGTCACTGGTGGGTCACAGTGGTCAATAAATGATCAGAGAGATTACTGATGAGTCAGAGAGGTCATTGATTGGTTAGAAAGGCCACTGACAAGTAAGAGAGGTCGGTGGGCCGAACAGGTTACTTAGAATGAGAAAGGTCACTGGCAGTCATGAGAAGTGACTTCTCATGACTGCGGTGTCCACTTTCGGAGAAGTAACTGACTGATTCAGAAAATACATAGATGGGTCCAGAGATGTCAATAATGGGTAGGTGAAACAGTTCAAAGGGGGCGTCAGCAAATTGACGAGAAAGGTCAGTCACAGAGAAAGCTGTGGCATCAGAACGTAATTGGGATGGTTCACAGGAGCTTATTGAGTGAGTGAATAATTTGAAGTGCAATATGATGGTACATACCCACGTCCCACAGCAAAACAAATACATAGGCACTTGGATGTTTGGTTTGCGGTCAGAAGAAACAACACACATTTAAAATGCTGGCTTCATAGTTTCTGAAGCCGTTTTGCTTCTACCTTGAGACTTAACTATCCTATTGTGTCGGAATTGGTTGAGTTTGCATTATAATGTGGCAGCCATAGACATTGGTGGGGACATTCTTTTGCACCTTGACCTTTCGCAGTCCATTCATACCTTCTCTCTGAAACTTACCTTTATTAAAAAGGTTTCATATACAAATGGCGTCATGTAAATGATTTAAATTTATTTGTGACATTTAAGCTTAAAACAGTGATGGAAAGACAAAAAGTAGGATTTTTGGATGAGATGCAATTTCTTAATCGAGTCTCAAGATAAGCAGAGCTTCAGAGTAGGTCCTGACCCTCTGATAAGTCATCCCGTTGCAGGCACCTGATCAGCTTTCTGAAGCCTTTAGCCCGAGTCGGACCGTCTCCAGTTGGCCAGGTCCCAGGCAGCGGAGAAGACGTGTCCATTTGACAGCGTCACTCTGCTGTGGTCCGGTGTTGTCACCGCCGCTCCTCCCAAATTCCCACCGAGTCAGAGGGGGTCGGGTTCCTCCCAAATTCCCACCGAGTCAGAGGGGCGGGGTCCTCCCAGATTCCTACCGAGTCAGAGGGGCGGGGTCCTCCCAGATTCCCAGCAGCAGGAGGCGGGTCCTCCCAGATTCCCACCGAGTCAGAGGGGTCGGGTCCTCCCAGATTCCCACCGTCAGAGGGGTCGGGGTTCCTCCCAGATTCCCACGAGTCAGAGGTCGGTCCTCCCAGATTTCCCACCGACGTCAGAGGGGTCGTCCTCCCAGATTCCCACCGAGTCAGAGGGATCGGGGTCCTTCCCAGATTCCCACCGAGTCAGAGGGGGCGGGGTCTCCAATTCCCACGCAGCAGAGGGGCGGGGTCCTCCCAGATTCGCCGACCGATGGTCGGCAAGGGCGGGGGTCCCCCGCAAGATTGGCCTACGAGTCAGAAGGCGGGTCCTCCCCTAGATACCGAGTCAGGAGGCGCGGGTCACCCAGATTGCCACGAGTCAGAGGGGCGGGGTCCTCCCCAGATTCCCACCCGAGTCAGAGAGGGCGGTGTCACTCCCGATTCCCACAAATCAGAGGGGCGGGGTCCTCCAGATTCCCCACAGATCATAGGGGGGCGGGGCCTCCCAGATTTCCCACCGAGTCAGAGGGGCGGGGTCCTCCCAGATTCCCACCGAGTCAGCGGGGGCGGGGTCTTCTTAGCCCCCTGATTCAGAGGGGGCGGGGTCCTCTTCAGCCCTCTGAGTCACAGGGGGATGTGGTCCTTCTCTGCCTCTATCGGCTCTCAGAGGGGGCGGGGTCCTTCTCAGTCCCTCTCAGGCCCGGAGGCTGACCTACTTTCTTTGTTGTCTGCTGCGGCGGAGGGCGTGCTGCCGAGCAGCCAGCGGCACACGGGACTGGCCAGGACACCGATTAATTCAGACGATCGCTCACAGACCTCAGCAGACAACCTGGACACTACCGATTACAGCACTCCACCCACTCCTCCCCGTCCTGGCCATGCAGACAGTGCAGAGCAGACATCCCCCCCCCTCCGCCGCCCGGTCCCGGCCAGAGGGCGGGGGGGCGTCGGCGGGAGATGGACCGCGGCCGGTCAGACGGCACGGGGGTACACCAGAACAGACGGCACGACGAGGCAGGGTGTGCCGCAGCAATGAAAGCCGACTGATTTATTTAAGTCTCAGTCGCGGCTGGGTGACAGGCCAGACGTCTGCAGCAATGTGGCAAGAAGGAGGGAATTTATTTGAGGTATTCGTGATTTGAGATCGAAGTTAGCGGCAAGTTCCAGTCGCTGGTAATGTGATTACGGATTTCACTTAATAACAATGAGTCTGCAATAGCTTGAGTCAGGATTTATTTGCATAAAAATTAGCCAGGTGAGTCAGAGTTAGGACAGAATTAACATACTGACATTTGAAGTTGAGAAGAAAACTAGTCCGAGTCGTCGACACAAAACAAAATCCACGAGTTCGAGTTAGATCTGACCTGACACGAGCCGAGTCAACAAAGAAATAGTGAAGCAAGCCCCTCGTCTTCGTTGCAATTATTTTGTAGGCACAAAACACGCGTAGTTTAAGGAACGTGTCTAGTCAAATACTGAACATTAATTTTGCTTCCCAGTCGATAGACGTTGCTTTGATGATTCGGATGGTAAACTCTGTATCTGGATCCAGTGGCTCATAATTTTGATTCCGTTTTGCAGTTTCCTCATGTTATGCCATACTTGTTCGTCCGTTTGGTATGGTGCTACATCTGGGTCCCTGGGACCTCCGATACATTATCTGACAGTTGAAACCGGTCCTTTATCTATTGCCGCCGTGCCAATACCTGAGCTGAGTGATCCGCTCAGCCACCTAGCCAGGCGCCGATACATCATTATTTCTATGAGGGGCGTGGCAACGGGCGCGATGTTTATGGCCGGTAAAATGTGTTTATAAAAGCATCTTTTGTCGGTACCTAGTTTCAAAAATCCGCGCTTGTTGGTAACGAATAGAGTGATTATGAGGCACGTTGCACCAATTTTATGAATATTTGACAGCTTTCTAGGTTCAGCGGCCGATGTCCGACCTGTGTAAAAACATAACCCCAGTGGAACAAAACATTATGCAAAATGAATGTCAATTTTGAATCAGGGTCACAAAATACCCTAGAAACTGCAAGAGGCCAAAAAGTCATCTCAGGTCATCGGCAGTCACAATCTCAGTGAAAACCATGAATGTCACCTATACTCAAGGTCAAAGAAGTTCACCTAAAACATGGGGTTTTGAACTGAGATAGCAGATTTGTAAAGCAGATCGAAAAACGGGTTGTAACTAGTGGTGTCAATCGGTGCAACAATGATTTTCGTACAGTTTCGGACGGACCATGGTCTTAGCCATTGGTCGGACATTGGACACATATTTTCTGAAACTGGCACCACTAGTTGTAACTTAAGAATTGCCTCGCTACGTTAAGTAGTTTCGACACAGGACTAGTGGGCCTCTTTTAAAGACAAAGTTACATTTCCCTGAAACTTTGACGGTAGTAGTAACTTTGAGTAACTTCTTACTACCTCTAAGTAACTCTAAGAAATTTCGACACAGGACTAGTGGGCCCTTTTATAAAAAGTTTCGGGTCGGTTTTGGGTTACAGGGCAGTCTTCCGTGCCCCGCAACTTTTTCTTCAAAAAGGGACCCACTAGTCCCGTGTCGAAATCACTTAGGATAGCGAAATAATTATTTCACAACAACCCATTTTTCGATCTGTTCTACAAATCTGCCATATCAGTTCAAGCTCGTTCGTCTTCCATTAAAGGTGACCTTTAAGATGCCACCCACACAGCCGTCCAGACACTGTCGGACTCGGTGTCACCTGAGACCGATCACGTCGCGGTACGTGCCCCGTCAGGAGTCAGGGCACGTGCCCTGTCAGGGGTGCCCTGGTCAGCCGGGGACCGAGGTCACCGGAGCTGACCCGGCCGGAACGAACGGCGCGGCATCTGCCGACCGGCCGGAGTTCCAGCCGTGTCTCATATTGACCTGCAGGGTCAGCAGCTCAGTGCAGTCTGCCGTCAGCTGACTCGACTCACCACGCTGCGTCGCTGATAGAGCCTGTGCGGCAATACTCAACTTTAAGTGGAAAGGACATCGATGCTAATCCGAATAGGTAAAACATGTAACACACGAAAGCTTCATGCAAGCAACATAAAAACAATGCGAATACAATTTTCAAAACTTCTTTAACTTACTAAGATCATATATTTACAGAAAGTTAAAGTTATTAAGTTAAGAAAGACTCGATGCGTGTTTTTTTACATCCACCCACCATGGCGAAATTGTCTCGGAGGCCCACGAAGCTGCCTCGGAGGCGCGGGTTATATGAATAATTTGTAAAATTATGTAGATTTTATCTATAAAACCTAAAATAAATAATTGATGACCTTTGATGGACAACTTATCAAGATAAAGACGTTGGGCCGTCATTGATTGACGCTGAACAGTCACAGAGAGATCAGACGCTTACGCCTTCACCTGGTTTGAATGATGTCTCATGGTATACTGGTATAGTGACTTCAATATCCAAGCAGTTAAAAGGTATCGCGTTAAAACACATTACAAGGTGAGGCCCGGCTGGCTCAGTTGGCAGAGCGATAGACTCGAACCAGGGGTGTAGGTTCCTATTCAAATCGAGGGGAAGGCTTCAGCCCCATCCCACTAACTGGGCCTTCAGCCATCCAGGTTTGATGAGAAAGTCGGTCAAATCCGGGAAGAAATATGTATTGTATTTTGTGGATTTTGATGGTACGTTAAGCGATTATTTCCAGCTCAGCCCCCACCCCCTGCCTCAGACTTTTCTGGAGCAGCTACGCCCCTGCTCCGAGTCCGTTCCGGGTTAAAGTTTGGCTACTGGTGAGGTGACTCGTTTTCCCACTTGGTCGGCGCGAGAGACCCCGGCTATAAATGTCGCCAGTCTGAGTCGCGTGGAGTCGTAAAGCGCAATACCACCACCACCACCAAAACATGACATCAATGCTAGCCCTCAGAGCCGTCATGTACGGCGGCGCACCAGGAAGCGGCGAGAACGTATATAGCCGTACCGTCAGTCGCCACATCGGCCGACCGCACGGGTACGATGCAGCGAGTAGCGACCCACTTTACAGAGTCGCACTGTGCAGCGTCAACTCAAGGTCCCCGGCCGAGGCCATCGAGACCGAGGAGAGACCGAGGCGGCGATCGGGGGCTGGAGAGGCCGAGGCGGCGATCGGGGGCTGGAGAGACCGAGGCGGCGATCGGGTGCTGGAGACGGCGGAGCGTGCGGATCTGGGCATTGGAAGAGGCCGAGTGCGGCGATCGGGGTGGAAGGCCGAGGCGCTCGATCGGGGCTGGAGAGGTCGAGTGCGGGATCTGGGGCTGGATGAGGACCGAGCGGCGATCGGGGGCTGGGGACCGATGGCGGCCCGATCGGGGGCGGAGTACGCGAGGCGGCGATCGGGGGCTGGAGAGAGGCCGGGGGCGATCGGGGCTTGGAGGGCCGAGGCGGGCGATCGGGCTGGAGAGGCCGAGGGGCGATCGGGGGGCTGGAGAGACCGAGGCGGCGATCGGGGGCGGGAGACGGCGGGGGGCGAGCGGGCCCGGATCGGGGGGCTGCGAGGGCCGAGGCGGCGATCGGGGGGGCTGTTCGAGGCCGAGCGGCATCGGGGGCTGTGAGAGGCCGGAGCGGCGTCGGGGGCTGGGACGAGACCCGAGGCGGCGATCGGGGGGTGGGAGACCGAGCGGCGATCGGGGCTGGAGAGGATTGGCGGCGGTGGGGCGGGAGAGCGAGGCGGCGATCGGGGTGGAGAGACGAGGCAGCGATCGGGGCTGGAGAGCCGAGGCGGCACGGGGCTTGGAGATGCCGAGGACGGCGATGGGCTGAGAGACCGAGGGACGTTGGGGGTGGCGAGACCGAGCGGCGACGGGTGGAGGAGACGAGCGGCGTGCGGGTGGCTGGAGAGGACCAAGACGGCGATTCGGGGGCTGGAGAGCCGAGCGACGTTCGGGGCTGGAGAGGCCGAGCGTGATCGGGGCTGGAGAGACCGAGCGACGTTCGGGGGCTGGAGAGGCCGAAATGGTGTCTGAAGATTTTGTGAGAGTGGAAAAACGCACAACGTGTGCTATAAAGCAATGCTACTTTGTGGGGGTCGGGAGTTTTTTCTTGGAAGTGTAAAGGGTGTTCCCTCGCTGAATTAACTAGACGGTGATCTGCAGCAGGTTAGATGTGTAACTTCAAATTCAATTTCAGGGCAGGCTAACTTTCTTTCAGCAAAATCTTAACAATGTCCTTTATACATTCACAAAATGAAAGACAACCTATATCCGCTTTTTCTGATATGGTAAGATATTTGTATTACTCAACTTTGATCGAATAGTTTGCATAAATAGTTTGTTTCGGGTTCAGAGTACAATCATGCATGCTGTCATGAAGCTGTTAGTTGTACGGCCAGAATGGGATAAGTGTGTGTGTTGTACCCTCTGGTGATTGATACACTATCGGGACCTGTGGTGATGCTGTGATGTAACCTGTCCTAATCTGTCCAGTGTCGCGGCTAACTGCCAAATCCGTATGACAAAGCATGAGGCTGGCACGTGCCGCGACGTCCGGCAGCCGGATCATTGTGTCAGCCGAATGAGACGATGGATGGGATGACGCCCCATGGCCCGCCCAACAGTGCCCAACGAACCGCGATGCATTGAACCCTCTGAACCTGCTTACACTGACCACTCACCACGGAGATATGTGTCATATCGATGGAGATCTATTTTCCGCGTTAACTTGTTTTCATTCACATTACGTCCCAATTACATATTTGTCATCCAGTCAAGTTAGGCTTTGCGCTGTTTTCCCTCATAAGTGTCCAACAAAATTGTCAAGTAAGGACACTTAATATTGACCTATGGTATCAAACATTGATCGCCGGGCAGCGGCTACATTGGCAGCCTACTGCGGCTACATTGGCAGCCTACTGCGGGCTCCAATTGGCAGCGTAGAAACTGCCGGTACAGTTGAGAGAGTAGCGATACTGCTGAGCTACATTGGCAGCCACTGCGGCTACGATCTGGCAGCCTACTGCGGCCTTCATTGATCGCCGGGCAGCGGCTACATTGGCAGCCTACTGCGGCTACATTGGCAGCCTACTGCGGCTTACATTAGGCAGCCTACTGCGGCTACATTGGTATCCTACTGCTGCTACAGTTGGCAGCCTACTGCGACTACAGTTGGCAGCCTACTGCGGCTACATTGGTAGCCTACTGCTGCTACATTGGCAGCCTACTGCGGCTACAGTTGGCAGCCTACTGCGGCTACAGTTAGCAGCCTACTGCGGCTCATTGGTGCTACTGCTGGGCTACAGTGGCAGACTATTGCGGCTACATTGGCATGCCTTCGCAGTGGCTACATGGAGCCTACGCGGCTACTTGGCAGCCTTATGCGGCTACATTAGCGTCCTACTGCGGCTACATTGGCGCCACTGCGGCTACCTGGCGCCCACGCGGGCAACGATTGGCATGGCTATTGCAGGCTTATACATTGGCCAGCCTACTGCTGACCGCCTGACTTGCAGCCTTCATGCGGAGACAGTGGCAGGCTCTACTTTTGCGCACAAGTGGTCAGTCTACTGCTGGCTACATTGGCAGCCTACTCGCTCTCCAGTGGCATGCCTATGGCTCGGCTACAGTGAGCCTACATGCAGCTATTCAGTGCAGGCCTACTGCGGCTACAGTTGGCAGTCCTACTGCGGCTACCCAGTCGAGTAGCCTACTGCGGTCAGTTGGCAGCCTATTGCGGTTACAGTTGCAGCGTAGCTGCGGGTCAGTGACAGACTACTGCGCTCATCGGCAAGCCATACATGCAGCCTACCAGTGGCAGCCTATGCGGTGGCCCAGGGATACCGGTGCTTCCTGGTCTCGAGCTTCAGGGGCAGCTACTGCAGCTAACATTGGCGAGCCCTACTCGGCCTACAGTGCAGCCTACTGCGGGCTCAGTGCAGCCTACTGCGGCTACAGTGGCAGGACTCTACTGCGCTACAGTGGCAGCCTACTGCGGCTACGGGGCAGCCTACTAGCGGCTACGAAGTGCAGGCCCTACTGCGGCTACAGTGGCAGCCTACTGCAGCTACAGTGGCAAGCCTACTGCGGCTACATTGGCAGCGTTACTGCAGCTACAGAGCCAGTACCGGTGTTCCTGGTCCTCCAGCTTCAGTGGCAGCCTACTGCAGCTACAGGTAGTAGTAGCCTCGATTGTTCCTGGTCTTCCAGCTTCAGACCTTCACCGCTGGCTGAATCCGAGTGCAGCTGGCGCTCGGCGTGGTTCCGTCGCTATGTCACTCGCTCCGCGGGTTCCTCGGGGCGTATAGCGTCCTCATGACACTTGATCAGAGGGCAGTGACCCTCGGCAGTACCTTATCACACGGCTGGAGTGGAGGGTAAATGGCACTTCAATACAATTTGCTAGGTTGTGTCCGTGATCAGTGTTAATATTGCCCAAACTTCAGAAGGTGGTGACGCCGGACTAATCCCAAGGATATATTTATCATAGTAAATCACAGCTTGTAGATCCTTTAGAGAACAATAGGCAATTAAGCAAGTTTGGGTAATCTACATTCCTGTTAAAAAGGAACAAATGGGATATCATTGTTTTTATTTCGGGGTCTGCTACTCAATTAAGATCCCCGTCAAACTGACAAGCTAAACTTTCTAGACACTTTAATCCATTGCCGTGGAGGGCAAATTATTACATAGCTTCTACGCTGGCCAGTTTAAGACGCCCTATACCTGCGGGTGCCAGTAATGGGCTAATGGTTTCGGCAAAACCCTATACGCATGTACATTATTCACATATTTGACGGGATCTAAATCTATTGAACATTTTGTTAGCAATTTCCCATAGCTTATCTTTACATTATTATTCTAAACAACATAAATTTGCTCATTTAGTTCAAAACATATATTTAAATATATTATATATAGGATTTTATCTCCAACATTGACCTATTCCTAAAATATTTCTCTAAAAGTGGAAAATTACCTTATGCAAATAATTACGAATTATTCTCAATAATTTGCATTTTCTAATTTTTCAACTTTTAGAGAACATTTCAGGATTAGGTCAATGTTGGAGATAATATTCAAAATGATTTTCATCACTACGCTGAGCACAATTATATATGGAATTGTTAGAAATTTAAGTCATCGCTTTGAGCCAGGGATGTGCTCGACTCATTTTTAGACTGACTCGACTCTGAGTAATTTTCGCATGGACTCCGACTCAACTCTGACTCAACCGGAAAGCGGATTTTTTTTTATAGTCGAATCACCTTTAACTCATTTGCTGTTATCACTGGCTCAGCTCTGACTTAAGCGGTGGGGGGCAAACGGCAATGAATAAACTTCATTAGGTCATGCGATTTTCTATTATCATTATGTATACATACATCAATAAAAAAAATGTATTGAAAAGCGCCTGAACTCACTCCCTAGCCCACACTCCAGTACATTGTTTGGACCCCTTTTATTATTTAGTTGCTCCTAAATTTTGCTTTCATCAGATACATAACTGACTCATACAAGGATGAGTCGACTCAGCTTTGACTCAAGCAGCATCCAGGCGACTCAACTCTGACTCAACTCAACTCCCTTATTTTTATTAGTGACTCGACTCTGACTCAAGTTGAGTTGCGTCAGTTTTGAGTCAAATTTGACTCACCGACTTGTGTCAAACAAACACAGTCGGTGAGGAGATATGGGTGTATCGAACGCTCTGCTAAGTGCTACAACGCTGTAACGCTATTTTGACGAAAAAAGTGTCAAGCGGTTTGAGGCAACAGCAACAATTTCCCGATCAAGCGTAAGTGTGATGGAATGGAACTATCCGGTCAGATGCTAGCAGCCGTAATGTATGTGTCTGTAGAGCCTTCTGGAGATCGTAATGGACATAACTGCACGATCAAACTTTAGGGAACCTACCGGAGCTTAAACTGGAGCCTATTCCATCCAACTCACGTTTCTCACGACCCCGTACTGGAGAACAAACACCTCTCTCAAGAAAGACCTGCTTGCGCAAAGAGCAGAATCCGTAATGGAGAACAAACACTCCTCTCAAGTAAGGCCCGCTGGCGCAAAGAGCAGCGTCAGAGCACTTCAGACAGGATCCGCACCAGCAGATCAGATCGCCAGTCAGCCGCGGAGGCACCAACTCACGTCTGCAGCAGTGTGCTGAGGAGGAGCCGCTGCGGTGCTGAGGTGTTGTTGATGTGACGGCGTTGGCCGGAGGACGGTCGGGCCGGGGCCGGGCCGGGGATCACTGCAGGGGGATCGCGCCGCTGACCTGCTGCGTCGCCCAGCCATGTGCGGTGGCGGCCACGGCGCCGGCCTGACGAAGAGACTCTGCCGGCCGCGACGGGTCCTCCGGCCTGCACGCGCGCCAGCTCACAAGGCGACCAATGGCCAGGCGCGCGGGCCGACCCCGCCAGCCGGCCGCTGCTGCCGCTGCCGCTGCCGCCTCCGACACACACACATACCACCACTATTTATTCCCAGTCGGCCGCGTCACGTGGTCGTCGCGTGGCCAGTGCGGCCGTCCGCCGCTGCTGGACGCCCGGCGCCTGCACCTGAGTGTCACGTGACGTGTCGTTTTTGTTTTGTTCGCGAGACCCCTGTTGTTAGCTGGGATGGACGGTATAGGGGACGGCCGACCCCTGCCGAGGGTGGGATTCAGCGCCGCGGTGACACCCTCGCCAGACGACATTGACCAGACTCCACAGACGACACTGGCCAGACTACAGAGTCTGTTACTGGCGTCGGACCACTGACCTGCGTCTGACCACAGTCTGACCACAGACTAGCGTCTGGCTAGCGTCTGACAGGCGTCTGAGCAGGGTCTGACCAACATCCGACCAGCGTCTGACCAGGGAGTCAACCACCAGCTGGTCCCTGGTCAGACGCATTTATGTCGTGTTTATCAGCTGTAGTTTTTGGACGCGTCCAAAAACACTATCAAACAAAACAGCGCTCCACTTTTATGGAGTCAGACTGCGAAATGTTAGAACTCTGGGACGAGTATTGCGTTGTTAAAGAACGACAAAAACAAGGTACCCCGCAGTATCTAAATTCATGGCGTTAGCTTTGTTGTCAAATGTGGAAAAAGCGGACACAATAGCCATCCGACTCCAGGGGTGGATCCAGGGGGAGGTAATCCGGCCATGCCTCTTCAAAAAAACGTCTGAAATTGGAGCAAAATTGACACATTTTTCCTGATATAAAAGAAAATATAAGCAACTTTTACAAAGTAAGGTTTGTTTTAAATCAGCTACCAACGCATAAGCAAGTGGAATCCGATGAGTTTTCAGAAGTATATGCAACTTTTTGGACTTTGCTCCCCCCAGGCCCCAAACCACCGGTGGCCATGGGTGGAGAATTGCTTTCAAAGTTGCCCCGGCCGAGGCCTGAGGACCAGTTAGCCATATTTTGCATCACAGGGAGCCACGTCAGTAGAAGAGTCAAATTTCGTTCCTCAGCCAAATGTTGTTGACTGGGGGAGGAGGGGGGATGTAGGGTCGGTACGTTAGCCGAATCCCATTATTTATCGTGTAAATTTGGATTGCTCGGGGTAGGCGCATGATCCCTGTGCTCCCCTGACTACGTACCTGCCGAGGATAGGGGCGCAACCAAGGAGTCCGCACGTGGCGGGGAAGGGGCATCACGATTGAGGGCGCCTCTCCTGCGCGTCTGGACACTGAAAGTGCCATTCGCGTGAATGCAGGTGACGCCCCTAGAGTCGTAAGCGCCGGTGGCACCCATTTGGATCGGAAATGATGTCCCTTCAGACCTGAGATAGGTAACGAGTTATCGACCACAGCTGTGCCTCCTCCAAAAACTTGAAAACAAGTTTTCCGACCAGCGCAAGGTGCTCACTAAGACAAAGTTGGCAAGGAGCAGCCCTCTTAACTACCACTCCTCCCCTTATTTTGAAAATGCACCGAATTAGTAAATTCTGTTTTTTGACTAAAGCAATAACAATTACACCTGGTGCCGCAGGGGATGTGATTTTAAGTAAAACTTCGAAAGGCTTTATTTTACCTATATTTCTCACAGATAGTCGTATCGAGATTCGAGTATGCATTTTTATGCTGGGATTATATTTTCATTTTGGTATGTGTTAAAATAAAAACTAAGAGCTTGCAACTAAAACAAAAAGTCTCCCAAAAAGATGTTCCGGCTCCGCCAGGGCAGCTTTGAAGTTAGTTTTAAGCCATACAATAAACCAGAAGTTTGCAAATGGGAATTTTGGGATTTGTAACCATCTGGTTCATAGATGAGCTCAAAATAAGAAGCGTTTCGCTTTAACGTCACAATCTAGTCTCGTTTTGGGTGAAGCCTTTGGGGATGTTGACTGAAAATATCGATATTGATCGTGCTATCTTGCAGCGCTCCTGTCGTAAATATGTGGATGAGAGATTGGTATAAATGTGACAGTGATGAGGAAATCCTTTCCCAAATATAATACAACTATTTGTATCCATAAAATTCTCAATTTAAATTAATATAAAATGAACCTATTCAATTATGGCGTGCTAAATCACGTTCTGGCCCCGTTGTGCAATGGCCTAAATTTAATAATCAAGCTTTCGTTATTAAAACATTTTCAAGATTCAATCTTGAAAATGTTGCAAAAACGAAAGTATGAGTCTTTAATTTGGGCCATTGTTGGTATTAAGATAACGCCATGTTATTGATCATCCCAATCGATATTAATTTCATCATTATCGCAAATACCACCATCTCATGCATGAAAAATTATACGAAAATGTCTCGTTTTGTGAAAAAATACACCTATGTAGGTAAGCATGGATCAACAAATCGTACCTATAGTTCAAGTAGGGAACATAATAACGAACTGCAAAAGGACGGGTTTGGAAGGACATTATAACGCGAACAGTTTTCTGTAATCGTCCGAAAGTTTGCTCACTACCATTAACGTTTTAAATTTATTCTAGTCTTTATTTCGTTTGCATTATAATGCGAATTTGAGCTGGTGTATGCCCGATGAAAAGCAAATTACTTAAATTGAGGGACATAATCTGCTGATAAATAATACGCTAAAACATAAACCGTAAGACCGCCTTTAACGGCGAAGGACGTAGCGAGTCCAAATTAAATCCGCTTCAATTTATTTCACCCGCCAACGGAGGTTCGTCTTGTGCAAAGCAATGCTTTTGAAATTATTTTCGCTGTGTGGTTGTTTTTTGCCGTCGCAAAATAGAGTCGAAGCTAAATCGATACTTTGAAACTAATACGTTTTTGGTAGCGTTATTTTAAAAATTTGCCAATTAAATAAGCTTCAATGTTTTGTTAGGCAAAAAATATCATTTTGGGTGGGTATTAGATGGATTTGGATTACGCTTTTACAGCTGCATCATTTTTATCGTCCTAGCACCTTTGTTTTTGAAAGCTACGGCGGTGTAATTAAGGAAATATTATAAAATCGTCAATAAAAATATTACAGACAGATTTTAACAGTGAATTACTGCATGCAAACCTAAATTTTTGAATGCATTTTAGAGACGGTACATTGGTCTACATATTGGTGTTTGTTTCAATGTCGCTTTAACGTCCTAGGTGCTGAGCACTGATTAAAATTGTGAAGACGTCATAAAAACTATGATTTGCGATTATATAGCCAGTAACTTTGCGACGGTTCCACGCGCCGCTGATCGACACATATGTGCATACGCCGGGCGATCGTTGGTCTCCTACGCGTCTGTGGTTTGACGCCGTGTCCTTTCGACTTTATGGTTGGGCTGAGATTAGTCCGTATTGGCAACGATGTTTTGCAGGTAATTTTCGTGGACGGAACAGGGGTGCACGTGCGCACGTGCAGTGTTACCCAGAGTTTGACCTGTGTAAACATTGCCAGTGGTGTGGTCTCCAGCCTCACATCAAATTTTAAGCTTTAATAAAGTCCAGCCGTTTCTCAGCTAGCAGCAGGATAATACTTTCTGACACCCCTGACGCGCACGTGTCACGCGCCAATGACTGACCATCACATGAATAAAAAATCATGTAAATCATCATAAATGACATTGGAATGGGGCTATCAGATGGAGAAAAGCCACTTGTCAATCGGAATGCGGGATTTCAAAAGAATATAAGCTTCTGACCAGCGTCGCGGGGTTCTGGCGGGCCCGGCCGGGCCGGGTCGGGGTCGGCCGCTTATATGTGAAGAACATCCCGGTATTCATGAAGGGAACTCCGCTCCGCGGTTCGCGCTCGCTCGTAAATACCAAGCACTCGACAACATTTTCAGCTCTTCACATGCAATGTACATATAACAAAACGTGTTTGGAAGGACATTATAACGCAAACAGTTTTCTGTAATCGTCCGAAAGTTTGCTCATTACCATTAACGTTTTGAATTTATTCTGGTCTTTATTTCGTTTACATTATAATGCAAATTTGAGCTGGTGTATGCGCGATGAAAAGCAAATTACTTCAAATGAGGGACATAATCTGCTGATTAATAATACGCTAAAAGATAGAAAATACCAAGCCCTCAACAACATTTTCAGCTCTTCACATGTAATGTAAATATAAAAAATGTTGGTATTAATATAACGTTAATTAAAGCGAATGGTGAAGTATGACATACAAAAAAGATTAAAATGCACTTCACAAAATATGAGTTCGAACTTGATGAAGTCTCAGCTATTCAAATTTTCATTTTGGAGTATGACTAGTGTTTGCACGCCCCTCCCTGTATGTGTTCACTCCGCTCTTCACCAAGGGACGCAGCGTAACTGCCTGCTGCTGGAGCTCGCAGCGTAACTGTCAGTACAGACGGCACAGTACCTCCTCTGTTCCTCTGTACTGCTGGAGCTCGCAGCGTAACTGTCAGTACAGACGGCACAGTACCTCCTCTGTACCCCGCCTGCTGAGCTCGCAGCGTGAACTGTCAGTACAGACGGGCACAGTACCTCCTCTGTAAACCGCCTGCTGGCTGGAGCTCGGCAAGCGTGAACTGTCCAGTAAAGACGGGCACAGTACCTCCTCTTTGTACCGCGCCTGCTTGCTGGAAGCTCGCAGGCGTGACTGTCAGTACAGACGGCAAGTATCCCCCCCCCCTCTCGCCTCCTCTGTACCCCGCCTACTGGCTGGAGCTCGCAGCGTGACTGTCAGTACAGACGGCACAGTACCTCCTCTGTTACCCCCGCCTGCGCTGCTGGGCTCGCAGCGTAACTGTCAGTAGCAGACGGCAACAGTACCTCCTCTGTACCGCGCCTGATGCTGGAGCTGCGCAAGCGGTGACTGTCAAGTCAGACCGGCATCAGTACCTCCTTATGTACCCCGCCTGCTGCTGGAGCTTCGCGGGCCGTGACTGTCAGTACAGAACGGCACAGTACCTCCTTGTACCCCGCCTGCTGCTGGAGCTCGCAGCGTGACTGTCAGTACAGACGGCACAGTACCTCCTCTGTCCCGCCTGCTGCTGGAGCTCGCGGCGTGACTGTCAGTACAGACGGCACAGTAACTCCTCTGTACCCCGCCTGCTGCTGGAGCTCGCAGCGTGACTGTCAGTACAGACGGCAACAGTAACCTCCTCTGTACCTCTGTACTGCTGGAGCTCGCAGCGTGACTGTAGTTAACAGACGGCACAGTACCTCCTCTGTCCCCGCTTGCCTGCTGGAGCGCTCGCAGCGTGACTGTCCAGTAACAGACGGCACAGTACCTCCTCTGTACCTCTGTACTGCTGGAGCTGCAGCGTGACTGTCAGTACAGACGGCCCCAGTACTCCTCTGTACTCCCGCCTACATGCTGGAGGCTTCGCAGCGTGACTGTCGGTACAGACGGCACAGTACCTCCTCTGTACCCGCCTGCTGCTGGAGGCTCGCGCGTGACCTGTCAGTAACAGACGGCAGCAGTACCTCCCTCTGTACCCGCCTTGCATGCTGGGAGCTCGCAGCGCTGACCTGTCAGTACAGACGGCACAGTACCTCCTCTGTACCCCGCTGCTGCTGGGAAAGCTTCGCGGCGTGACTGTCAGTACAGACCGGCACAGTACCTGCCCTCTGTACCTCCTGTACTGCTGGAGCTCGCAAGCGTGGAACTGTAGTACAGACGGCAACCAGTACCTCGCTCTGGTACCCCGCCTACTGCTGGAGCTCGCAGCGTGACTGTCCAGTACAGACGGCACAGTACCTCCTCTGTTTACCCCGCCTGCTGCTGGAGCTCGCGGCGTGACTGTCAGTACAGACGGCACAGTACCTCCTCTGTACCCCGCCTACTGCTGGAGCTCGCAGCCTGACTGTCAGTACAGACGGCACAGTACCTCCTCTGTATGTGTTGCTCGGCTGACTCGGCTGGCGGCGGCCGGGCGGCGGCGGCCCACGTCGCCTGTCGGGTGTTTACGTGCGGGCGTGGGGTGTGTATTGCCAGGGGTCTATATTGCGTCGCGGCTGGGGTGCGGGCGGGCCTGCGCGGCGCCCGGGTGGTGCTGAGATAACACCTGTCAGCGGTATTGGCTCACCCGAGATGGGCGCAGTCATGTGTGAGCGACACGTGGTGGCACCTGGCGGCACGTGGCGGCGGTCGGTGACACGTGAGGAGTCCCATCTGTCCCCTACGCAGTCCCCCCCCGGTGTCCCCACTGCCGCCCTGCCAGCCCCGTCCAACGCCCTGGCACTCTCCCCGACCGGCGGAATAGCTGGCCCCATTACAGTGGTTGTAAGTCCAATGATTCTTGTGATCGCTAAGTCACTTTGTTGGTTGTTATGTTGAGTTAAGATGTTCATCCAAGTTACTCAATCTTGCTGCTCAGAGTCTTTAATTAATTATGAATTTTTGCGCGATTGGATAAATCAGCAAACCTTACAAATGCTGTCACGAGTGACTGACTCCCTTTCTATCGAGTGAGCTCCTGCGAGCATAATCAATATAAATTAAATTGTTCGCTACCTCACAACCCTGTCAGCATGAAAATAAGTGATATTGCTAGCTAGCCTCTACAGTGACTAGACCCAGTGCTGTTCTAACCAAGCCTTGCTCAGTGCTCATGCTATACATATATGTTGGGGTAGCGGGCAGTGACGTATTTAGAAATCAGCCAGGGGAGGGGCCACACTCTGGCGGATCCAGATTGTCTCCGTGTGGAGAGGGCATCTTTTTGTTGCAAAAAAGGTACCACATTTTTTATTCTCCGCGCCTTTGGGCCGGTCACCTTATTTTGGGATTCGAGCTTAAAGAGTACACGTTTTTGGAGAAAAGTTTTTATTTTTTGGTAAACAAAATGGGGAAAAAATCGAAACGAAAAACAATTACACAAAACGTGATATTCCGTAGCATATACACATACAAGTAATAATAACGTTTACCTCATACCAACTTGCAAGGGCGTCACCGGTGATTCTTGAGTGGGGGTCGGCTGAAATTACGATAAAAAAATCCTCTTTGTATGCGTGTATTTAAGCCTTTGCAGCATTTTTAATGTGGATTTTGCTTGTTATAGTAGGTATTTAGTTATTTAGCGTCGCGCGCTAAATAACTGAATGCAAAAAATGTTTTTAATTTGTATATTTTTTCATTCATATATTTAGTTATTACACAAAACACTAAATAACTAAATGCTACAAATGCTTTTGATTTGATTCAGCGTAACAGCGAACCGAAGGCGAGCACGCTGGCTCCGCTATGACGATGGCCGCCGATGTGAAGCCGCGAAGCGGCGTGAAAATTCAAATTTTAGGAAGTGTAAAACCTCATTTTCATATTGTAACCAGACCGTAATTGGAGCCAAGCCTCAGGTCCCCTTTTTGCACAGCTTGGCGGGCTAGCCAGCCCAACAATCAACATGTAGCCTTTTTGAAAATGAATATGTTATGAAGAGAGTGGGCACTGGGGCCAGAAATTATCGTCAAGGAGAGTCTCTGCCAGACACTTGATGGAATTCATTTATACGTTTTCCTCATCTGTATAAGCAGTTACGAAACTTGTGACATGACGCGAAGCGACGCGAAATTTTTGCTGTTTTTGGCTGTGAATAGCAGGTTTCCGACTGAGCTAAAAAGGCTATATTTACGAAAAATTATCTTTCCCCGAAAAATTGTTAAATTTCTCAGTTTTCTTCTAAAATCACTGTTGTTCACCTTCAGTGCGGAGAACGCGCAGGGGGCATGCTTGTATTGAATGCCTCCCTGATTCATGCGGGGAATTTTCCCCTGATTCCCCCTGGATCCGCCAGTGGGCCACATCCTTAGACAATTAACATTCAGAAATTCAAGACTATACCTACAGGCATTTTTTATAAACACCTTTTGCATTGTAAGCAACAACAACATTTTTCCTGGTTTTTCATTTGAAATTGCGACACAAATGGTGTCCGTCCGAATGGTATTACATATTCTGAGCGCGCTTTCAGCGCCAGGGGGGGGGCAGGGCCCCATGGCCCCCACTTAAATACGCCACTGGTAGCGGGGTTGTAACTGCACCCTGTCCCGAGCTATTACTAACATGCAATGTTGTTCGCTGGTCTAAATACCAAATATTGTTATACGAATTATGTAAGAATCTAAGGCCGCCTTCACACCGGACGCAGATTACGCGTACACACGCGGACTCCGCGTCCCCACGCGTAAACGCTGCAATGCCTATATGATTTACAAGGTCACTGCGATGATCTGAGGTCACCAGCTTCAGTATGGCTGATGAAATCGTGTGCCTGAATTGATTGGGGCTTACGGCGAGAAAATTCGGTCCAGCCGTTCCTGAGATTCCATTGTTGCTCCAACTTGGTGGTAAGTTTGTGCAGCCATGGAATTCAGCACGTTGGACCCGAATTTTCTCGCTCGTGAAGCCAAACCAATCAACTTCAGTGCACACGATTCATCAGCCCCTCGTTTGATTGAACCTGGGGGTGTGAATCTCGGGTCATCGCAGTGGACAATCGTAAATCGAATAGGCATTGCTGCGTTTACGCGTGGGGACGCGGATTCCGCATGTGGACGCGTAGTCCGCGTCCGGTGTGAAGGCGGCCTAAGTGAAGCTTAGCACGTAAAGGGGTGAGTGATTGGGACATGTTTCGCCGCCTGTTTCATTTCGTGCCGCGCGATCTTAACAGCCACCGGGGCATTCTATGTCAATGGGTACAATTGATTGTGTTAACAATAATGCCGACAGCATAGAGCGTAAGCCTGCAAAGTATTGAGACAGAACAGCTGGTGGGAACAATAATGTGAATGAATTTGATATGAAAAGGGGCATCTCATCTATTAGCCGGCATGTGCGTGGATCCCAAGAAACAGATCCAGGGCCCCGGTCCCGAGGATCTGGATCCCGGATTTACTGAGGCTCAGGATCCGTGTTGAGGATTTTGTCGAACAATCCGTTGTATCTGATATATCCAGTAAAGTTTTAGTCAATGCAACCTACTGATCTCCCAAAACCGCCACCCCAAGTTTACCGATAATTTTCCGGATCAATAATGAAGCATAAACATAACATCTTTAATTTCTGAACCCATGCCTTCAGACATTTAAGAGAAAAAATTGTGCTGCACTATAAATTTATGTGGCAAGCTTCAGGTAAAGTGATTTACAACCATGTTGACACATAAGAAGCATGTGATGATTGTGTTCAACTCAATTGGAATCTGTGCACCTATATAGCGCATTGTAATCTGTTAGGCTGACGCAATTTGGAACAGCGTGCTGCAAATATTGTGAAAATAAACACACAGTGTGTGAGATAGCCTTCATGTGGACGGGGCTTTCAGAGGACGTTCACGGTAAACCTGTTTTTCCCTTCTGTCAATTGTGCACCTATAGTGCATTGTAATCTGTAAGGCTGACGCAATTTGGAACAGCGTGCTCCAAATATTGTGAAAATAAACACAGTGTGCGAGATAGCCTTCACGTGGATGGGGCTTTCCGTGAAGGATGTTCACGGTAATCCTGTTTTTGCTTTTCTCGCTCTTCTTGTGAAGTAAAGGATCATAAGTTATTAAGCTCAATATTTATACTTGCAAACATGTCTGCATTGCTGCTTGGCAATCAAGCTACGTTAATGTGTAAATTTCACTTTACAATGCATTCAAGATATAGGTATCTTGTTCAAGATATATCTTGACATATCATATATGTCCTGTGAACCAGGTCAAAGAGCTGAGGATGCAAGCCATTCAATACATTATCGGAAAACACACATGTTCTCAAATGATCCGTATGGATCGAGCGTTGGATGTGACTGCGTAATTGTAGATATAAAATATAAAATAATTGATAAAAGGAAGAGGCAACCGACAGAAAAGAAGGTGTTCAATTGGTAACATGTTTTTAGTGTGTGTATTTCTCATTACGAGCGAGCGCGAAGCGCGGAGCGAGTCCTCATTGAATGCCTGATTTTCCTCACATATAAGCGGCCGACCCGACCCGGCCGGGCCCGGCCGGGCCCGGCCAGACCGCGCGCTGGTCAGAAGCTTTATATTCTTTTGGAATCCCGCATCCGATTGACAAGCGTTTTCGCCATCTGATAGCCCCATGCAATACATCATGATTGACATTTTCATCATGTGATGGCAAGCATGCCGCGTGACACGGTTGACGCCCAGGGTATATAAGTTATTATCCTAGCGTAGCTGAGAAAACGCTGGACTATAAAGCTAAAATTGGATGCGCAGCTGGAACCACACCACTTGCAATGTTTGCATAGGTCCAAACTCTGGGTCACACTGCACGTGCCACGTTTGCACCCCTGTATTCCGTCACGAAAAATTACTGCAAACATCGTTGCATAACGCACCTATTTTCTCGCAACCAAAACCGCAAAGACCGGGTCAAACACAGGAGCGCGTAGAGAAACGATCCGCCGGCCGTATGCACTAGTGCGGCATCAGCGGCGCGTGTATCGTGCACAAGTTTACTGTGCTATACAAAGCAGCAAAAATTCATAGTTTTATGACGTCTTCACAACTTAAATCAGTGCTCAGCACCTAATGAGACTGAAGCGATTGAAACAAACACCAATCTGTGACGCCAATGTTACCCGTCTCTAAATGCATGCAAAATTAGGTTTTAAGCAGTATTTGGCTGTTAAAATCTGCCTGTAATATTTATATGCGATTTCTATAACATTTCCTTCATTACACCGCCGTAGCTTACAAAATCAAAGTGTGCTAGCAGATACAAAGTATTGCAGCTGTAAGCACAAATCAAATCCATCTAAAACCCACCAAAGTGTATTTTTGCCTACAAACATGTGAAGCTTATAATTGCAAATTAAAATAAACGCTGCCAAACCTATTTTAGTTCAAAGTATCATTGTAGTTCATTATTTGCGACGGCAAAACAACACATAGCGCAAATAATTCAAAAGCATGCTTTGCACAAGATGAACCTCCGTTGGGCGGTTGATAAATTTACGCGGATTCATTCGGACTCGCTCGTCCTTCGCCGTTTAAGGCGTCTTACTGGTATAAATGCTTTGCAATTGTTGTGCTGCTTATGGAGTTTACTGAGCCAATCCTCGCTAATGGTTGCATTCATGGCATAACTAGCACTTCTAAGCAAATGCAGCATATGCGAAATACCATTACTTCTCACCACAGAATTCGTCTTATTGCAAAAACAGCTATTGGGACATCCAGCGCGCTTCCAAAAGCACAGGACAATACCGTTAAGCCAATCAACCTGACATTACAAGGTGCCGCGAGGTCTGGACACGGTTCACAGCCGCCGTCTGGACACAGTTCACAGCCGCCGTCTGGACACGGTTCACAGCCGCCGTCTGGACACAGTTCACGGTTCACAGCCGGGTGGCTGGGGCCCGCGGATGACTCGCCTGTGGTGGGTACTATGACTCGCCTGTGGTGGGTACTGGCTGGAGGCTGCGGATAACTCGCCTGTGGAGGGTACTATGACTCGCCTGTGGTGGGTACTGGCTGGGGGCTGCGGATAACTCGCCTGTGGAGTGTACTATGACTCGCCTGTGGTGGGTACTATGACTCGCCTGTGGTGGGTACTGGGTACTGCGGGCTGGACGGACGGCTGCCGCTCTACTGCAGCCGCTGCTGCTACCGAGACCGCGGGCGGCGGCGAGAGACCACCGCTGCCGCCGGCCGGCCGCTTTTGATCGCCGCCCCCGCCAGCCGCACGCAGGCGCCCCGGCGCCCCGGCGGCGGCCGGTGGCGCTGGCGGTACCCACGGGGTCCGGTACACGCTGTATATGCCTCGCACAGTAATATACACAGGGGCCATAGTCGGAAATCGGCTGAAGTACGGCACAATTTCCGATTTTAAAGAAAATATAAGTAACTAAAGAGAAGCGTTTGTCTTAAATCAGCTAATAATGCACACGGAAGCAAAATCCAATACGTTTTTGGAATCGTTGATTTTGGGAAATGTGGACCTTAAACTAACTTTTTGCTGTTCTGGATCCACCCGTGAGCAAGCAAAGTCAACTGCTCTGTCTTAAAGCTCAAACATCTGTTATAGGAATATTGTGTGGAGTAGCATTTCTTGAAATCTCCTTTTTATGAGCAATGTTAGGTGTAGATAGTAGATACGTAATGGCAGCAGCAGCAGCAGCTTCATGGGACTATCCAGTAATGATGACAGCCGGGTACTTAACCCGCGAGTCGCTGGGGGGGGGGGTTAGCCCCCTGAGGAATAATCAACCTGAAAATAAATGCAGCTATCAACGCCAACGTTCGAGTACCTGGACCGGGCATCTTTTTCCACCCTTGCATTTTTTTTTTTACTTTCGTCAGTTTTCTTTAGATAAGCCTAAGTTAGTGACGTCACTACCACACGATTTTTACACCAAAATCAGCTAAACTTTAGGAGACTGTACGAATGTCATGTAATAGA
Organism: Semibalanus balanoides; assembly: GCA_014673585.1. Lineage (NCBI taxonomy): Eukaryota > Metazoa > Arthropoda > Thecostraca > Balanomorpha > Balanidae > Semibalanus > Semibalanus balanoides. The sequence continues at coordinate 71,752 of VOPJ01009790.1, forward strand.
CAAAATTGAACCCAAAAAAGGAGAAGATAGCAAATGTCAAGGGCTACAATATGGCTGTCTCAGATTTTTGAAAAAAAGTGATTTTTGACCCATTTTTTTCTTTAAAAAATCACTTTTTTGAAAAAACGACCAAAAAATCAAAACTTTTAAAGATATTCAAAAAACAGGAATAAATGTAAAATAATTATACATATTCAACAACTATACCAATTTTCAAAATGATATCTGAATTTTCGACTGAGTGATGACATCTAAGGTATGGGTAACTCGCGACGTCAAATTTTGAAAATTTCATTTTGTTCCTTTTGACAGATATCAACAATAAAAGAGCAATACTGTATTTCTGAGAAAACCGGTCCTAGAAAAATGTAATTGATTTACTGTATAATCCATTACAATTTGACCTTGTGACATGGAACTTTGACCTTTACTACCTTTCATCACGTACTTAAATCATGGTAAAATGAGTATCATTTGTGCCTGACACGATTAAAATAGTATGTACAACATTGTGTTGCATGACTTTCGTTATATTTTTTTAGCATAGTGACCGTCAGTGACCGGACCCTTGACCTTGGACATTTTGCCAAAACATCCCCGATTAGTCCATTCTGATGTAGTGTCATACATTTGAGAGCATTTCTGGGTGTTCATGGTTGCAACCATTATTGCTTTGAAGGGAAAATATGGATCTATAACAAGTTGCTGTAAATTTGTCCTTTGACCTGACCTGTACGTCACCACTGACCTCTAGGGCAACACAAATTATTTTACGTCGATGAATTTTCCTGGGCTATCGATTTCCGTTTGTTTCAGCGCGATCGTCTGATTGGTTCCGAAGATACAAGGGGGGGGGGCTTAAAAAGAACTCCCCCAGTGACTCGTGTTACAGAAATACCACAGTGACTGCCGGGTTAAGAGCCTCAATACTCTAAGGCAAGGCTGCGGAGTCGATCAGCTTCCAGGTGACTCCTACTCCGACTCCGACTCCGACTTTGAGATCGACTCCAACCTTTAATTATCTGAATCTTCAGTCAATAGGCACAAAAAGTAACTGCCCATGGCAAAAGTTATCCCGTTTCAAAATTGTAGCACATTTGACCCGCCATTGACTGGGGTTAGGAGGCGGGGCAAAACACGTCCCTCTGACGAACTTTTGTAATAACTCAAAAACCGACAGCGCTATCTTACATCAATGGAACGTCTTTTGTGCACAAACGAAGCAATTTTGTCGAGCAAAAAATCGAGCTATAACGAATTTAGTGACGCTGCTGCACACGAGTTCGATGAAAAATTAGATAAACTTTAAAAGATCGTACAAAGAACGTATTTTGGCCAAATGGTTAGAGCTACAAAATTGACATCTCTGATTGCTTTCATCAGTTTTTTAGTCCATTTGTAAGCGACTGTTTTGGGAAAATTCCAAAAATCAATGTTGCAAAGGTATCCCAAAAATAATATATATTAGAGAACCACATATTGGAAATTTCCAGACCAAATTTTAAAACAATATCACCAATTTTGTCTGACTTATCGCTTCCAAAGTATGAGTAACTCATTACCTATTTTCATATGGAGTTTTGTTTTTGCTTTTAATATCACCTACGAACAAATAAACGTCTCCAATGCATTTCTGCGACACATTTGGTGTAGACATATGCATTTTGTATTTATATTAATCACGTTCGAACTTTGACATCTTGTGACCTGACCTTGAACTGAGCTTGACATTAACTTCACTTAAATGAGGTCAGGTAATACAATTACTATCACTATCGAGTTATACATGTAAAATAATCCATCAAGTAAAATGATCCATAAAATATTGTGTCGAATCAGCTTGACATGCATAGTTATTTTGTGCACAGTGACCTTTTGCGTCCATGACATATGCCAATAATCTCAACTTGGCTCATCAGGGATATGCATTATACATTTGACAGCACTCTGGGTGATAATGGTCACAATAGAAGGCTTTGTATGGAAAGTATGGTATATATGCGCAAATTTATGCATTCTGATCTTTAACCTAACCGTAACCTGACATGTGGTCTAAAATAAATGGCGAGCTATTAGAAAATACAGCAGTTCAATTAAATGACGAAGTACTTGAATGAACAGCATTATGATTAGTAAGATATTAAATTAATATAACCTTATGTTCAATACTTAATTTCGAGACATAAAAAAGAGAAAGTTGAATATATTTCGGATACAATCCTTCTTCAGTTCAGTTAAATCAAAATTTCCACAGGCCCCCAACACAACGAAACCGCGCCAAACATCTGTCTTATTAGTGTAGATGTCACCAACCTATATGGTAATATCCCGTACCAAGAAGCCATCGAAAGCGCCAAAGGCCTTCTAGAGACCCATCATCAATATATTGACATGCTTGGGCTGAACATCTTGGATGTCACACAACTGCTGAGCCACTGCCTATCAAACAACTATCTGAGGTTTGGAGAAAAATACTGCCGTCAGACCAGTGGTATCGCCATGGGAAGCCGAGTGGCCCCTTCTCTCGCCATCATCTGCATGGACAGTCTTGAACGCCAGTTCAATNAACGCCTGTTCAATAGTACCGCTGCGACCAAACCTGACATCTACATGAGGTACATTGATGATGTGCTGGGAGTTTGTACCACCGGATCAGAGAACCTCCGCCGATATCTGCAACATATTAACGACGCGCACCCGTCTATACGGTTTACCATCGAAACAACGCAAAGCAGTGGTCGATCCCGTTCTTGACACGCAAATCACGTAGAACCAAGCGGGAAATACACCACAGAACTATACATCAAGCCAACGTCAGCAGGCATCATTCTTCACGCCGACTCAGCGCAGCCGTGGAAGACCAAGAGAGCGGTGCTACACTCCCAAACCAGACGAGCCATCCGCTTATCAAGTAATGAAGACGCACGGAGTCGCAGCATCAGTCGTATTAGAGATCTGTTCGCTAATAACGGATACAGCAACAAAACGATCAACCAAGCCATCAACACCTGCCTTACTCAGAGACCTCAGGCCCAGGGAAGAAGGAGCAAGAAGACAGTAACCCGGATGGTCCTGCCGTTCATCGATGACCAGCTAGCCAGCACAGTGTGGGCAGTTATCCGTGGGAGCGACCAACAAGACCTGGGAGTGAAATGGACTAATGGTAATACCAAGGTTACTAGAACATAAGGTTAGGCAGATCATGACGTCACTGATACTGAAGCCAATGGGTGCACTATTATAGGCCAAGTGCACTAATGCTGTTAGATCGAGGATTTTTTCAAATTGAAGTAATTGACCAAACTGACCCTTTTTCTGGAATCTGTCGTCTTCACGAATCCATAATGGTAAGGCAAGCCAACATTTTCCCAGTAGTGTCTTCAGGAAATCATCCAAAAAAATCGCCATTCCTCGTTGGCTCTTATGTTGAAGGCCACGTGCCATGACTTTGGTGACGTCATCACTTAGGAATGTCAAACACTTGGTGGGGGCTGGGTAATACCATCAAACGCCAGCTGGTTCGGTCGGCTCTCAAGCCGCCACCCTGCCCAGGGGGCGCACGCTGTCATGCTTGCGTCGCGGGCCTCCAAGGCAGGTGTCACACATCTGGTGTGGTTTACCAGCTGACTTGCACCATATGTAAGAAGACCTACTTAGGAGAAACGGGGCGTATGGTACGACTCCGTTATAACGAGCATCTACGAGACGCCAAAAACAAACGTATGGGACAGCCATTGGGGAAGGAACACTTTCAGGACGAACATCTAAATCATCAACCTTGACTCTAAGTGGCATCACAGTTAAAATCTTTGCAAGTGTTAATAATGAACGTGATCGGAAAAATTAGCAGAATCATTACATATCAGAGACAACCGGTGCCAAAACTAAAATACTAACATAGCTTCGTGGGCAATCATGGGATAGCATATTGTAGTTGTGAAGATTTGGCGTTTTTGTGGGCTTAGACAAATTTTTATTATTTTGCTTGTATATACCGAAATATCATTGTAATTTCATCGAAAAGCCCATATCGCCTATGCGCGCTTATGTAAAACAAAAACAAAACAAGTTGCCAATTACTATTGATGTTATATGATTTGTGTCATGTATGCTATCGTGAAGAATTTATAAGTAGAAAAAGAATGTGTATGTAATATTAGTCATTCTTTTTCGTACTCTTTTACCGTCCTGATTTAGAGTGAGGAATAGTATAGGAAGATGCTCCCTGGCGATCGGCGCGAGAATTGGTCATGGGTTTAAGATGCCGATATCATATGTTTGGCGGCGTTCGTTGTGTTGTGATTTGATATAACTGAACTGAAGAAGGATTGTATCCGAAATATATTCAATGTTATCTATTTACTTTTAATATTTTGAAACTCAGTATTGAACATAAGGTTATAATAATATAATATCTTGCTAATCGCTATGCTGTTCATACAAGTACCTCGTCATATCATTGAAGAAGGCATCTTATGAAAAAAGTTCCTCCGTCCGTGGGAAAGGAGGCCCCTTCCGCGCAAAAAGGAATCCTCTTCGTGCATAAACAAGGCCCTCTGTGCTTAAAAAAGGCACTCTGTGCTTACAGAGGGCCCCCTTGCTTAAGAGGTCCCTCTCTGCTTACAGGAGACCCCTCTTTGCCTGAAGGAGGCTTCTCTGTGTCTGAAGAAGGACCCTTTGTGCCTGAAGGAGGCTCCCTCCGACGTGAGTTTTTTGTGGGTGTACTTTGGGTGTCATGACACCCATAGAACACTCAAAACGGGTACCGAACACTCTTAACTATCAGAAAACACCCGACGGGTTTACCTATGGGTGTATTTTGGGTTCACGACAACCCATTCACCTTATCACGGGAACCGACAACAGTTTTCCTGACTTTGCCTACCCGATATTCATAATCTTATCATATCTATATCTATATCCTCTCCGAATGTTGTTATCCCAAGGCCTAGGCATTTTGTCATTTTACGGTGGGCGTGCGTGTATAGTCAGGAACTATAGTTCCCACCTTGTACCGCTGAGGGACTTACTCACCTCTGAGGCCAAGTGTCCCATTTAATGGAGTTTCTCTGCAGGCTGTATAATCTATTGTTTATGTGCATTACGTTATCTACGAGTGGGCTAGTTAATCCATGAATACAAACCGTCCTACCAACTTACTGCCATAGTCCTGTTCGCCTTATGATTACCTCTGTCTGCCCACCCATTTCAGCTTGCTTGTGCAGCCATATATATGTATACAAATCGTGCATTTCTGTTAAAGTAAATTCATCCACCTTTTAATCCTCCGTTACTGCCGGTCCTCATCCCCTGTCACGCCGTCGTTTACCCGGGTCTGGTGGCGGCTGGCCACTCGGGACAAGTGACGGCCCTCGAGCCGTCCCCCGGGAGTGGTGGCCGTCGTTAATGGCGTGGGCCCTCCTCGCAGCTTCGTCCTGCGGAGAAGGGCCTGTTCATGGGGCGGCTGCTCGGTCAGCGGTTCATTTTGACCCACTTAATCCCTTCTCCTTCATCCCATGGCTGCGCAATGGTCCGACTGGGCCGAAGCGGTCTCTCCCTAAACCAAAAAAATAAAAAAAAGGTAAATAATCCTTCGGGACTCTGAATTTGTATATCGGCATGGCAATTTAGGACATCCATCCTTGCAGTTGTGCCACCGCTGCAAATGAGAAGGAATCGTAAGACTAGCAGCAAGCATAAATCAGTTGGTATATATTCAATGATTGAATGAAAATATTATATGCTCCATCACTATGTGAAAAAAGGAGAGCATTAGCAAGACTTATCTTTGAAATTGTTCTAGCTGGAGCAGAAAGAGTTTTGGATGCTACAGGTGTGTGTGTCAAACTGTATACTGAGAAACATCCGTCGGGTGTTTTATTGGGGTATAACACCCAAAGAATACACTTGAAGGGTGTTTCTACGGTATGCAGTTTGACACACACCCGTAGCATATTCCCGTCGATATTCCCATAAGGGTGTCATTGGATGACACCGCTAAGGGTGTTACTGGGGAGTCACATACACTCTTATGGGTGTCAGCGTACACCCAACATCACCCGAAAAAATACCCGTCGGGTGTTCCTGGGGGTGTAACACCCGAAGAAAACACCTGACAGGTGTTTCTACGGTATGCAGTTTAAAACACACCCATAGCATATTCCCGTCAATATTCCCGTAAGGGTGTCATTTGATGACACCGTTAAGGGTGTTATTGGGGAGTCACCTACACTATTAAGGGTGTCAGTACACTCATAATACACCCGAAAAAACACTCGTTAGGTGCTCTTGGGGTGTTAGTACACTCGAGAAACACCCGTCGGTTGTACTTGGGTGTAACACCCAAAAAAAACACCCGACAGGTGTTCCTACGGTATGCAGTTTAACCACTACACCATTAAGGGTGTTTTTAATTTTATCAGTGTAGTAGGAATACACTTCGTAGTAGAAACATACCTTGTGTTCTTCTACGATGAAACATTGTTAAAAATGTCGTAGAATAAATATTTGCGTGGTAGAATTGTGCAATTAAGTTGTTGAATCGCGCAGCAAAATGAAATTACTGCAAACCATGCACCATATAAAAAATACAAACCATAGCCTCATAATATTAAATATATTGTATTTTCCTACTTAGGAATATATGGTAAATGTTTTAACCATATCTGTCCTGAATCCCGATATTTCTAGTCCCTGACAACACCCAATTCGTTGTTACACGTGAAACAATGACGGTTGTGATAGTGGCCATCTCATCCGATTCAAGCATGGCGCTCATCTAAAAAAGATGCTCATAACGGGTGTCCACTATGAATCCGGACGCAGTTTCACGTTTCCTGGCATCGCCAACAATGATCATTTTATTCAGTGTCGGACCTTAACAGAAAGCGTGTTAAAAGTACTATGGACGTGTGCAATCAAAATATCATTATCTTGACTCTTACGAAAATGACAGTGGAAATGGCATACCTTGACAAAAAGCAGGTCCGCGCACTCATTGACAATTTTGTCCAAAAAAGTCCTGACAAGCCAAAACATCTCATTCGGAATCATTTCATGGATATGAGTGCCGAGAAACACTCTGTATGCCATACTGAAGCGTATGGATATGCGAGGTAGCACTTTTCACGCTGGCAAGGGGAGAAAACGTCAGAAGATTAGCGATTCTAGAAGAGAGGCCCTCGTTAAAGCAGTACAGGCCAAAGCCGGAATGTCGACTTTTGTTCTGGCCAGAAGATGCCGAATCAGTTCTTCATTAGTCTCCAAAATCTTACAAAAGGAAGGAATCGTTTACAGAAAGCGACAGGAAACTTCATGTCAGCGAACAACAAAAACAAGCTCAGAAGACGCGTCTGAAAAGGCTGGTTAGGACTGTCTTGCGAGCGCGTGCGGAAACTAATGTTGTCATGGGCGACGAGACTTATTTTACGTTCTAGGGTAACACATGCCTGCCAACCTAGGATATTACGCCGGTCTTGATGGCTACGTCCCTGAAGACATCAGGTACAGGCATCAGAGCAAGTTCCCAAGGAAAGTGATGGTCGTGCTGGCCATATCACCGCGGGGCATCACGCGCCCAGTTTTCTACAAGAGTATGGCAACGATAAACGGTGAATTTTATCAGAAGCAATGCATTCATAAGGCATTGGTACCGTTTCTGGAGACCAACTACCCAAACAAGGAATAAGTGTTCTGACCCGATCTCGCCAGTTCGCATTACGCGAAGGATGCGCTCGCGCTGCTCCACCAACTGGAGGTGCCCCATGTAACGAAGACGAGCAACCCTTCAAACTGTCCACAGCTACGTCCCATTAAGGACATGTGGGGACTTTTGAAGCAAAAAGTGTACGAAGGAGATTGGAAGGCTACCACAGAGACGCAACTCATCGCCAGAATCGACAAGTTTTGAAATCCCTGGACTCGCAAGTTGCGCGGACCATGGTGATCAGCGTCCCCGCGCGGGTGCGCGAGGCGGGCCCGTACGGAGCTTCGGCTGCATTCCACTGATGTGTCACGCAAATACAAGGTGTGAGCTTCCCAATGGTGTCTTTCTTGCTTTTATCGTCCAACACATACTCGACATACATGTAATTTAGTCGCGTCCGGATTCATAGTGGACACCCGTTAGTGAAACTTAGATGATATTTTTACCTGACAAATGCCTAGTACTCCACTGGAAAGGCATATAGCATCGGAATTAGGTCTGTAAGGTCAAGTCGACGAGGTAAGAAATTGAGTTTTCATAGACAAATGCGTGACTTAAAATAACTTTATCGAATGATATGAATAAATGTTCATGACCGATTCAAGTAATTGTAGTCAAGCTTTAAAAATGATTTTATATTCGGGAAGCACGTCGTTGGATTTTTTCGGTTGTTCTGTCATTCCTATGGCTGGGACCCACAACTGTCAAAGTATATATATCGTCCACTTCCGTAGTACATTCTGATCCCAGCTCTGTCCCACACAGCTTTGCATAACAAGGCGAACACCGCTTTCAGAACTTCTGCAGCATTTATGGGTTTGTAGAGCTCGTTTAAGTTTTGATGTAAGCGGCGAGCGAGGAAACGTTTCTGAAGCCTTCGAGCTCCTCACATCATCGACTCGATCACAGCTTTTGACAGCAAGTCCATCCGGATCTGCAATCCATTACAAACCCCAACTATCATTTACATCTACACAGTCCAGCAGCTGGAGACTTCTCGCTTCTCGCCAAGTTTACGCCTGGTTGCGCTTGACAAACACATCATACAGCTGGTCACGTAAATCTAGATCCTTGTGGACGAATCTGGTTAAAGACTGTTGGTTATTGCGCACACTGATGATATGTTTCATGGGACACTGCTTTCGTACGATTTATGGAGATGTAAAGCGCAGATACTGAGTTATATTTTGTATGCACCAGTGATTTCAAGGAGCTGACGCTTGACAAACAATATGTTATTCGAGTGGAATGTTGAATGTAATCAGATAATTCGTTTATCACCTGTTAACCAATGAGTAATGACATGGGAGATTGCAGACGCAACGGCGGAACGAAATAACGCATCGGCTTATGGCATATCAGACAAATATTGTCTCATCAAAAACAAAGATGCAAAAGGCACCTGCATACGTCGTATAAAAATGAAGAAGCAAAACCCCCATACTTGCAAGTAGCAATAGATTCAACAAACTAGCAGTGATTAGGTTAAAATGTAATTGTATTTTGAAATTGTAATTGAATGCAATGCTTCACCTTTCTGGAAGTTGTGAAACATACGCGGGTTGAAGTACAAAATATGAAGTAAATGCTGCTGAAAAAGATGGTGATATTTGTTCTCGAAATATAATTTGTAACACAAAATGTGACAATGACGTCATTATTGAGCTATAGAGAGCAATAGAGAAAACCTTTACGTTGTAAAAAGATATGACACCTTCCGTTTTTGGATCTTCCACCTATGATTTCCCATCTCCCACCTTATGTTTCCCATCTCCCACCTTATTTTCCTATCTCCCACCTTATGTTTCCCTCTCTCCCACCTTATTTTTATCATCTCCCACCTTTTGCTTCCCGTCTCCCACCTCATGTTTCCCATCTCCTTTCTTATGATTCCCATTTCATCTTTAGTACCATATACTTTATTATATATACCACCTAATGTTTTGTCCTCCCATCTTTAAGTTTTTATGTATACCCATTCTCATTTGTTCCCATCTCCACATTTTTGACCCATCTCCCACTATTGTTTATATTTGCACTTATAGTTATTCATATATTATAGTTGTATACCCATCATATTTATAATTTACTTTCTTATGATTCCCATTTCAATCCTTATGTTACCCATCCCATCTCTTTCTTATGTTCCCCATCTCCCACCTAATGTTTTCTGTCTTCCATCTTAACTTTCCCATCTCCCACCTTATGTTTCCCATCTATGTCTTATGTTTCCCATCTCTGCCTTATGTTTCCCATCTCCATTCTTATCTCCCACCTACAAACCAAATCCCTCGCTCGACTATCATGTCAGTCTCATCTTTGTTCAACTCACTCTCATCCACAGACCGTCTTCATGCATAGTGGCCACATTAACTCACCCCCCACTGCTCGGCGCTCTCGTACCGCCGTCTCAACTGCCAGCTAATGCATACAAAGCCGACGGCTAGCAGCAGGGGGCAGCGGCCAGCGAGGTGGGTGGTAGGCAGCGCGTGGGCCAACTCCCGGCCGCTTGTCAGTGGTGATGGGGCTTGTTAGACAGATGATTACGATTTGGGCGCAGGTACTGTTACAGAGGAGATAGTGACGAACTGTGCTATCAAGGAGATCTGCCAATGGTATGTTGATAGTTTTGTTGATAGTTCTGTTGTAAAACGATATTATTTTTTATATTGTGCTGGTTAAACGCTGTAGTTTACCTGGGTTTGCATGTAAGAAAGCAAACCGAACATTGCCAAATATTATTTAAACACAATTTGACAATTGCAAAAGATAATACACAAAATCACATCAAAACAATTTCCCTTTTCAAAAACAATATTCATATTATATATATATATATATATAAATATATATATATAATAATATATATACTATATATTATTAATAAGAAAATTTAATTTTAAAAAAAAATAAAACATCAGTCTAGCTTTGGGCTCAGTTCAACAATTGTTCTGAAACACATACAGATAGTACAGTGTACTACTACACCCAACACGCCTAGCAGTGTCCAGCCTTGACAGTATCGCCCACGTGACCACACCTGAACTCTGAGCGCCGAGTCGGTAGCTGTGGTGACCCGCTAACAGCCTCCCTAACCACCACCACCTGTGTCTCTGCGTTATAATTACTGGGAGCTATGACACTTGTGGTACAAACCAGAGGGGTGCAACAGATCCCATGCGTTCTGTCAGTCAGTTGAGGCGCATTGTTCGGCGCGAATTGTGCTGACAAGGGAAGGCCCAATTCGGGTTAGTGCACTGATTTAGTAGTGTCAGGCTACAATCGCAGAAAAAAACGTGCTGATGAAACGATCATTCGCTGTTTTATCAACACTGTAGTGACTCAAAAAGGTGACCTGCACATCTAGGTTGCTTAGTTGGCTGTCAGAAGTGCTGACGTTGACTTGGTTTAGTAAATGTAAAAGAAAGCAGGGTGGTCAACACGCGGAAGCTTAAGAAGTGCTTACAAGGAGGCCAGAGGACGCAGTGGTTAGCGACACAAAAATGCGTCAAAGATCGTCATTCAGAACTACAACAGAGGGATAACAGCTAATCTAGCCAACACCAAGTGTAATATTAAGTCCTGATACAGGATCCTGTTCCAAGCCCAGGGTCGGCATGTTCTTCTCTAGCTTTGTGATGCTTATGTGGGTCGTCTTCAACATCACCTACTACGCAGCTGTGTTCCTTTGCCTGTTCCGTGACAGAAGCGTTCCACCCAGGAACCGGTATCTGAAGGTGCAGCATCTCTAGTGGACCAGGGAGAGTTGGAAGGTGCCGAATCTCTAGTGGGCCAGGCACTGTTAGAAGGTGCAGCATCTTTAGGTGACCAGGCACAGATGGAAGATGCAGCATCTCTAGTGGACCAGGGACAGTTTGAAGGATTCGCATCGGATTTCGAGGTGAGATGAGGGGCTGACTGAGGCGATGCTGGTTGTGATGACACCTTGTCAATGCGGCGACAAGACTACCGAGATGGTGTTCAACTGCTCATGGTGCATACCAGATGAGGAGTGTTTGAAGTCCTTGAGTGACAACATGGTTCAGCTCGTAGACGGACGGTTCGTATGTAACTGATTTAGTCGACCAATGTCATGAACATGACGATTGAACGTGAGGACGTGGTGAGAGGAGAAATAAACTGAGACAGTGCTTTTGGTGATAATTGGTGATACTTTTGGTGACCAACTTGACACACATGCGTCTTTCTGTTCACTAGCGAGATTGGCAACACTGTGTCATCGATAGCTCTTGGCTCTTGGATGAATAAGATGAGGCGTTATTGTTTGTTAAATCTACCGATGCTTTGTTGATTACGAATTAAATAAATCCATTATGCTGAACACAACATTGTAAATCGTAGTACCAAACCGTGCATAACTAATGAATGCAAATAGCTCATGACAAATACAATCTGTTTTGTACTACAACGTTTTTCATCAGCGTGATACTGTTTCACAACATCATCAAAACGTTACACGTGATATTTGTGCCAGGCTAAGATAAGTCGCCAATGTGCTGATGAGGAGAAAGCATCACCCATTCCAATTATCCAAAACTACCTCAAAATTCCAGCGCAGTTGTAAGATAAGATATAATCTGTATCGCTGCCTTGGTATGACCGGAGGTGAGACTACTTCATTCACAGTTAAAGGGACACTGCCACCTTCCCAAAAGTTCTCAAATGTACGCTGCTTGTGATGTTAAATATGAAGTAATTGCTGCCGAACACGATTATGTTATTTGTTTCTCACAAACAGTGCTCAATTTCATAAAAAGTTAAGTTGTAATATTTGGGCTGATGACGTCATATGAAGGAATTTGGGGAATGGGGAAAGCCTTCACGCTGCCATATGTACGGCTAATGTATGTCCAAATTTATAACAAGTCGACTATCATCAACATTTAGTAAAGAATGACGACGTCATCGAATCAGGGTCCCCGTTCAAATATACACTGGGGACTGGGGATGTTACAGATGTCAAAACCAAACTCAAATTTCTGTGTGATTCGACCTCTGTGGTTGTTTTAACTCATGCTAAACATAATTTCAATGCCTAGCATGGAAAATGGCTATCTCAACTCAAATATAATGTTAAGGTGGCAGTGTCCCTTTAAGTAACAACAGGAAGCAACAGTTTGGGTGGACACTGGAGAAAGGATCAATTATCTCATTCTCGTAAAGCTGCTAGGAACAAAAACCAAAACACAAACCTTACGCTGGGAATGGATCCTTGACGCCAAACAGGCCCATAAACTATGACCCGGGAGGTACATGCATACATTTTGCTACAGTCGTAAGCCTGGCTAACTCAGCCAGATTCCACGCTCGATAAAAACCGCAATTATAAGCTCGGATTCTCACAATTGATCAACGATTTAATATTGCGCATATACACACCAACTGAGCGAGTATATTATGCAGTTAATCGACGAGGCGCGAAGCCGGAGTAAATTTAAACCACATGCGCAGCGCTGGGGGTTACAATTTACTACTCTCTCTACCGCTTTTGTGTTTCAATCATCATTAAAGCGAGATGACAGAATAGAGACGCTAAATTTGCAGTAACTGCATAATTTCTACGGCTTGCCACGATTGTTTTAATGATTTGCTACTGTGGAAGCTAATGGCATTTTAATGATGCCATGTCATGCAATTTGTGTTTGAAAAAAGATAAGTGTTTGCAAAATTGTAGTTAATCGAATGATGAAGCGAAGCGTAAAAAGAAGACAGGAACAAAAATTAACTTCCAAATGGATATCTCAGATTTTAACAACTTTGTTTTTTTTTGACCATTAAAAAAGTGTTCTATAAAACCAAAGTTTTCAATATAAAAAAAAAAAATGTGAGAGAGCTAAGTATGGACGATTTCCCCAAAAAATAAAAGCAATACCATTGCTTTTAACTGACTGATGGTATAAGTAGCTACGACGTCATTTTGTATGGCCCAGATACTGACAAATAAATAGTATTGCTGTATTTGTAAGACAAAACATGTCTAAAAACACACTTTGTTTATACATAATTTACATGAAAACACTGCCACCTTCCAAAAAGTTCTCAAATGTACGCCGTTTGTGGTGCAAAATATAAAGTAATTGCTGCTGAACACAATTATGACATTTGTTTCTCACAAACATTGCTCAATTTCATGAAAAATGTTTTTTAATATTTGGGCTGATGACGTCATATGAAGCATGTTTGAAGAAAAAATCACGCTGCCATTTAGTATACACTAGTGTATGGCTTATGTTTAGCCAAAGGCAAAACAAGTCGACTGTAATAAAATAACAATAATACTGTTTTTCTTTTAATATTGATTCGGACAACTTAACCTCATTTGCTCGGGGGCGGCGATGGCCCCCCTTGAGGTTTTTCGCGTACGGGTCATTCATAAACTTAACTCAGAATCTTCAAGATACTCTGCTGGCTTTTCCTAACATTTTCACATAATGACGAATTTCGAATGGATAACTTTTTTCACAAATTGAAATCATTAGGCGAAAGGGGTCCAGAACATGGTTTATTAGGGGAGGCGTGTGTTCGGGGCAAGAGCCGATTTGACACGAAATAACTGTGCATGGTTTAAAGTCACACTCAATGGAAGTTGGTGTGTTGAAGAGAGTTATAAGAAAATAACAAGAAAATCGGTAGAAGAATTATATGTTCTTTCAGATGGTAATCTCCAAATTTCAAAAATTTTGAATTTTGAAATTGCCAATTCTTTTTGAAAAAACTCCCCGATAATTTTTTCACGCAAAATGATGCAGTTTTTTAACTTTCACAAGCACGTAATTTCATTAAAAAACGGATTTTAAGTGAGAGAAAAACAGCAAATAATATTGTGTTTAAAGTTTCAGGGTGATATCTAAAAGTTTGATGAACCTTGATGTCAGGTCAAAGATTGGAACCTTCCAATATAAGTATATTGAATGAAATGAAAAACGAAGGTTAATGCATTGCATCATTCCAACTATTTCAGTATCATGTATCTTAGGCCTTCTGATGAAAAAAGATGAATTTTTTAGTCAGTGACCTTTTTGAAAGGTCATTCAAGGTCACCAACACCTTTTTTTGTATCATAATTCCGTGACAAGAACTCATCAGAGACATCACAAATGGTCTTCAAATGTTTGTCTCGTCAATACGCGTCTTTTGATATGCATTTGACTTGATTTACGTCACCTTTTGAACTTGACTTGAACTGTGAACCCGGGGTCAAATTTTCGATTGACAAAATTTATATGATTCAATACCGCATGACAAGAGAAACACGATGGTAACCAAAATAAGTGCTGTTATAATTACTTTAGATAACAAGTTATAAACACGAACAAACGTTTGCTGAGAAAACAGGTTTTCTACATTCTGTTGTGACCTCTACAGTCAAACATGACGCTGAGGTCATTTCTGATGCCTCGAGTCGTGAAAGACATTAAGATAAGCTTTTACAGTGATTTTTTCGATTCCTCTTTAGCTGCCATAGTTTCCTCGAGATAATGGCAAGGTTTCCCGCTGAAAATATCATGTTTTTGACAAAAACATAATTTTTGATGACGTCATTTGACCTTAGAATAATGACCCAGGTTCACCAAAATTTAAACAAAAGAGTTCATTGTCGACCTTAGTCCCCCAATTTCATGTTTCTAGCTCTTATGGCAGCGGAGATCTGAAAGGGGGGCAGAATGAGCCCCCCGACAGATTCGTATACTTTTCATCGCCTCCAGGAATAGGGTTAAACAATAAACCTTGCATTTATATGACAAAGCAATAAATCGTGGGTAAGTAATAGGGCAGTAATATTTTTTAACCATGTCTGATCCTAGGTCTGAACCAATATGATAATGTTGACCGCAAAAGTGTTTCGATACATTCAAATAAGCGACACACAGGTGCCTAATATTGATTTCTCGTTAATATTATGAAATAGTCAAGATGCCAGGTAATGGGTGCGAACTTTGTGAAAATAATTATCTGCCTTATCTGAATGGGCCCCAATGGGCATGGGTATCAATATTATGAATTTTAATGGGTCTGGTTCTGGTCTGGGCTTGGTGTTCATGGGCTTCGGCTGGGTTGGGCTTGGGGTTTGGGCACCCATGATAGTCTCTGGTTTGTAAACATGGCTACTTCTATCAAATCATTCGTGTAAAAAAAAACTTAAACATATGTCGCATGACTTTCGTAGACATATTGCCAACAGAGACCTATTGTGAACTGATATTGGCCTTGACCCTTGCTTAAAATTTATGTTTTATTTTACCTGCGCGGCGAAAGGGGGGGGGTACAAATTTTATCCCCTTCCGGGTTTTCCCAATAGCTTGAAACCATGCTAGATAGCGACGTCAAATTGTATGTTCTCTATGCAGCATCAATCGGACATCTTTCCCAAAAAATTGACGGAAAATGACCCATAATTTTTGGGAGATAATGACGTTTTAATGACGTTATGTTATGCCATTTTGGGTTGAAAAGCGATAAATGTTTGATAAATTGCAGAAAAAATTGCTTTAAAGGAACTTTTGAATGTCAAAAGGAAGAAAATTACATTGTCTACAAAATGGCAATTTCAGATTTGAAAAATATTTGGTTTTTGACCCTTCAAGATAAAAGAATATTCAATATCCCAATAAAAACGAAATTTTTACAGATATAAAAAAGGAATATGTATCAGAGAACCAAGTATAAAAATACCCCAGTTGAATTTCAAAGCAATATATGTATTTTTAAGTGACTGATTGTTCCCGAAGTATAAGTAACTAACTAAAGACGTTGTTGTTGTGTTTGTTTTTTACCAGATACAGATACATAAATGTCATCCCTGTACTTGTGAGACAAAACTGGTCTAGATTTCTTTTTTTTAATATGAATCGGTTTTTAGTTTAAACTTAGATGATCCGACTTTGACCTTTGATGGTGTCAAGTTGTGAAAATGACTCATCCTGCCTCCTGCCGTATGTGTAAAATAGCCCCTAAAACATGTGTCGCAAGTATTTCGTTGACCTCTTAGTAACAGTGACCTTTTGTGAGGTCTGATATTGACCTTGATCTTTGCTTACAATCTCATTTTTACTAAATGTAGAAGATGCAGTATACTTTTGAGAGCTTTATGTGCATTAACCCTATTCCCTGCGGGCGGCCAGAATTACGTTAACCTGCGGGGGGCAGATTCCGCCCCCCCAGAGATCTCGAGAACCGCTCTGCCGATTTCGATGGGACGAACACCATTCGATTCGTCGTGACGGAATCTTTCTTTTTGGATCCAGAAATTGCTTTTTTGCTTTAAAATGGGGGGCCAGGGGGCAAAAAATACGAACATTTTGGGTGTTTTTTGAAAGGTCATTGTGGCCATGTTTTTCGACCGATTTGCATGCAAAAACCATGTTTGGGCTTCCAATGTCACGTTCTTCAATGTGTGAAAGGGAAAAGTACAAAAATGAAAAATCATAGGCGCACTCAGGGATAAAAAATGGGGCGAATTTGTGATGAAAAATATGTGCTTTTCCTTAGTGTTTGGGACGTGGGAACGTCACATGTGGGCTTTGCTGCTAGTTATTTGTTTAAATGTAACAAATTGTGCATAGGCGGATTCAGGTAAAGCACTTTGGGGCACCATGTGCGGAACGCTTTTATCATCTTGCCTATTTGAAGTTGGGACCTTTCTAAATTGACGGAGAATATCGCCTCCCATTTTAGATGTACCTGAGTGCGCCCTCTGCCCAAAATATGTATAATCCATTATGTATGATGTACAAAGCATCGACTCAGTTCTGACGCTTTTATTCCACCGCAAAAGTACGAAGAGGAGTATGCACCGCACACCCGCATTCGAAACGACCTCCCAAAAACATGACCCTGGAGCCGCCTCTGCTTGACCGATTTTTTTCAAAATTTTCACAAAACACGCGTCATTCATATTTAGGAAAAGTCCGAAAGTTGTAAGACGATAGACGTAACGGTTCAGAAGCAGCGGGCGAAAAACTACCGGGGGGCAGAATCTGCCCCACGCAGGGTTAATAGTCGTAATATAAGGTTTTGCATTGAAAGTACGAACCATTAACTAAAATAACTCGATTTTGATATATGATCTGACCGTGACCTGATATATGACCTAACTTGAAATTTGTCGGGAATGCATCAGATTCGTCTCATTGAGAGATTTCGATCGCTGCCTTGAAAGTTTCGCTGCGGTCATTGGTTCGGAAGATACGAGGGGGGTAAAATTGACCCGCTACGCCGCGCGTTTCGACTGGAGACCCCTCTGTTTCTGTTTTGACTGGAGCTGGGTGGGTTAATGCCGGGGATGCAGTATACCAATGAGAGCCTTTTGTGTGATAACAGTCTCATTCTAAGGCTTTGGATGGAAAGTATAGTCCGAAAGCTCAAATATTTCAATTGTGACCTTTGACCGTACAGAAACCACACATGTGACCTAATTTTAAGACTTTCTGGTATGCATTTGATTATTCTCATTGATAGCCTTCGATCGCCGCCTTGTGTGTATCGCTGTGGTCATTGGTTCGGTAGACACACGGGGGTAAAATTTAACCCCCAGCACCGCGCGTTCGGCTGGAGACCCTGCAGCACCGCGCGGGTCAACGCATCTTTTTACTCGCGAGTAGTGCAATAATTTTGTCTCACGCCGCTACGCTACAAATTTATCGCTAAAACTATCGCCAGCACGTCTAAAATGTCAGCACAGTCCGGGGGGGTTCAAGTTGTGACGTAGCCGTGACGTCACCATTGCAGGAGAATCCCGCTCTCCAATGATAAGGCATGCAAAGTGACACGAAAGTTTACCCCCTTTTATTTGTGTATCAAAGATAGATGAACATAAGTTTTATGCTCAATGGAAAGCTCGTCTCTTCACTATTTCCTGGCATGGTATCCGATTTTACATGCGGCTTACCAATCGTCCATACATACTTCGGCGCGTTCCCGGCGGGGCCGACACGCCCGGCCGAGCCCGCCACGGCGCAAGCTTGAGACTGTACCGTCGCCTTCCATGCCGTGACGATAAATCCAAGTTTCTTTTTCCTACATATAACAATGGTTGCCGTAACATGCAGAAACCGATTTGACTTTTAATGCTCATCCAAGTAAGCGTAATCAAATGACGTAGCTATCTGCTCAGATATTATGATTTACGA
Organism: Semibalanus balanoides; assembly: GCA_014673585.1. Lineage (NCBI taxonomy): Eukaryota > Metazoa > Arthropoda > Thecostraca > Balanomorpha > Balanidae > Semibalanus > Semibalanus balanoides. Next base: position 90,607 of record VOPJ01009790.1, read on the forward strand.
ATTGTAAGACGGCGATATTGAGTTCTGGGCCACGACGTTTATATGAAGGCTTGAATATTGCCCAGCTGAGACAGATGTCCAGAGAACAAGGGATTCCAGCTTATGCATGAAAGCTCAGCTATACGTATTTTGAATACGTCTGTAAGGCTAGCCAAAAACGAATGTTAAAAATAAATATATACAAATTAATTAACGACAATTAATCCCATTTTTTTGATTTATTTTATTATAATAACATCAATAACAAATTGTTTGCGACGTCAAAACACCCTAGCTCACTAGTAAATCCGCAAGGCCAGCTTCTGCAAAAATTCAGCTGTAAGTGCGACGCTTTTCCGACGCAGAAGACGCAGTTGATTCAAAATTTTGCGCATAAATGCATATTGTGTTTCAGCTGACTAATTATGTTTTATCGATAAAATAGTATTTATGACAATTTTTAGAGAAACATGCATGAGTTAATTAGGTGGAAATATTATTTCCATTCTAATTAACACAAAATTGTATTAAATATTACTCGGAATATTTTAATCGACGAGGCTGAGCACGATATCGTATTCTTGGAGGGAGTATGAAAATCTAGGTTAATGGTCAGGGTTATTCCAAAAAGCTACCAGAGACTAGTTAATTATGGTAAACATAGTCCCAGTAATGTTCAGTTCGAACCAGCCGTGACGTAGCCCCTTCCAGAGCAAAACTTGATCCTACTCATTGATATATATACTCTGGCCCAGTCCAGACAGACGAGTCAAGGAGGTTCGGTCCAGCCCAGACTGATCCGTCCAGTCCAGTCGTCAAATTAAGCTATAAAAGTACCTGTAGTAGACGAGTTAGTGGCGTAAATAGGTAATGCCTACAACCAAAAGTGGCTAGTAGTTCAAATCGGGGCAGAATCTGAAGTGGGCACGGATTTCCGACTAAGTACTCGTTGGCAGGCTGAGGAATCCTGCCCAACTGTATACATATCTCTTTTACGATAGATACCCTGGCTTAAAGGGAACTGTTCATGTCCCAAAAATTATCAAATGTACGCCGCTTGTGGTGCTAAATATGAAGTAATTGCTGCCGAACACGATTATGACATTTGTTTCTCGCAAACAGGGCTCAATTTAATAAAAATTTAGGTTTTAATATTTGGGCAGATGACTTCATATCAAGGAATTTCGGGAAATAGAGAAAATCTTCACGCTGTCAAATGTATGGCTAATGTACGGCCAAATGTAAAACAAGTCGACGACCATCAACATTTAGTAAAGAGAGATGACGATATCGGCTCCGGGTCTATGCACCAATACACTTATATGAACATATTTTTTTAACAGATGTCAAGATCAAGCTTAAATTTATTTGTGATTCCACCTCGCTGGTTGTTTTATCTTATACCATACATAATTGCAATGCCAAGCACTCAAAATGGCTATCTCAACTTAAATAAAATGTTAAGGTGGCAGTGTCCCTTTAATGGACCGGTTGGAACGGTTCCCTTCTCCATAATGGTCGGAGAAATAATGACGGCTCTTCCCTATCCTATCAATAAATATAGGAATAGGGAACAGCAAAGAAGTTTAGACAACTGTTGCTGAGTTTTGTCAGAGACACCGTTTCAAACGCAACAAGTTGCATGCTCTCTTCAAACAAATGCTCCAACTATTTGCCTTTTCTTAATCATGTTTATAATTGCGTGGTATGTTCACTCATCCTACCCTTACCTCTAAAAGCAGTGTTGTCGACAGCTGGTTTAGCACTGCATTAGTGAAGTGGCAGACGCCTGTGAGCCAGGCGCCGTCCATTACGGCGCGCAAAACCAATGTAAACATCGACTGAGACCTTTTAAAGACGGAGTACCAGATGGAACACACTTTGCTGTTTATGTGTTTCAAGCCAGAGGGTCATAAGGCCAGAACAGGGTTGGTTTGTTTACTGGTGTTCCTCGTTGTTTTGTTTTATTGTGTTCCTCGCTTGTTTGTTTATCAGTGCTCCTCGTTTTGTTTACCAGTGTTCGTCGTTGTTTTGTTTTCTTGTGTGCCTCGTTGTTTTGCTTACCGGTGTTCCTCCTTTTTACTCTGTTTCTCGTTGTTTTGTTTTATTGTGTTCCACTTTGTTTTGTTTACCGGTACTCCCCATTGTTTTGTTTACCGTTGTTCCTCGTTGTTTTGTTTACCGCTGCTCCTCGTTGTTGTATTTACCGGTGTTCCTCGTTGTTTTGTTTACCTGGTATTCCTGAAGAATGATATGCATAAATATTACTAGCTTACCAAGCTCGGAAGATGGAGGGTTCTAAAGACGTCAACCTTGCTA
>VOPJ01009791.1:0-54477 GCA_014673585.1 Semibalanus balanoides
TAAACAAACTTGTTTTGCAAACACACACCTTATTTGGCTTCAAGAGTATCAGATGCAAAATAAAGAGCGTCTCCATTTTCAATGGTTCAACTTTTTCATTTTTTCACTACACCCTACTGGGCAGGGCCCGTTGGCCGCCGAGTGTTGCGGCCGTCTGCTGTCGGCCGGCTGCCGCGGCAGGAGAGTGAGAGTGACGAGGGTGGATGGTGTAGCACGGCACCGAGGCAGCTGGCAACTGACGCTGCCGCTTAGCCAGGTATTACCATGGTATCACCATGGCTTGAAAGGGCAGACAGAGCAGCTCAGAAGCCTGTAATGACCGAGTAGAACGCTGTGAGCTGCGACACTGCGCTGACACGGCCGCCATTTTCAGATGATGCAATGATGAGGGTTAGCGGGGCATAAGTGACACAGAAAACACGAAAACAGTGCGCCCAAGCCGGCAAAACAGGCGAGCCATGTCTGACAGGATACTGGTGCGCAGGGCCAGCTCGCTGGTACGGTATTCAGCACTGGCGCACAGTGCCATATTAGAGCAAACCTGATCAATATAGGTGGTGCGACTCCTGACATTGCACTTGGCACACAGAAGGCTAGAGTGGTTCGGTTGAAAAGGCATTAACAAATAGCTGACAAAAAAAGCGTTCTACCTTCGCAGATTAATTTATGATCAAGGAACACCGTACTGACACAGACATTTTTCATGTAATGTTCTTTTAACAAATAATCATTCATATTTTATGCAGAACAGACATCATTAGTCATTACCATCGATTTTGCACGACAGTGGGAAGTGACGCCATTATTGGATGTGACTGTGGCTCGTGTATTCTGCCGGCATAGAGCGAATAAAGAGAGCAGTGGGGTGGTGAGAATGAACAAAGCCAACGCGTCACGCCATGCTCGGCACGGCAGCGCCTCATCCCGGCCGCCCTCACCCCCAGCGGCCAGGCATCACCCCATGTCAGGCCTCCCTTCCCACTGCAGCCCCGGCACAGGTGAGAGAAAGGGTGAAGAAACAGAAGCCACGTAGGCCGAGTTCAGAAGCAGGCACAGCTGGGTACGGCTGGCTGTCACTCACCCGCTGCCGTTCCGCCGGTCCCGGCTCTGTGCGAACCTCACCACCGTCGAGTTGATTTTGCTGGTGATGGACTTGAGCGAGTAGCTGCTGCTGGGGTGACTACAGCCGGGCGCCGCCGCCACATCCTCTTCCTCGGCCTCGGCCTCAGCCTCGGCCTCCTCCTCATCCAGCAGCGCCTGTGTGCGCTGCGCCAGCGCGTCGGCGGCGGCCGCCACCGCCTCTTTCCGCTTCATGCGGTGGTAGGCGTGCACAAGGAAGGCGACCGATATCACGAACGACACGAACGGCAACACGATGGCCGCCGCCAGGTTGGAGCGCATCTGGTCTGGGTCCAGCTCGGTGATGACCAGCGTGGCGTCCAGCCGGCTGTAGTGGCACGGAAACGTCACGTTCGGAGCGCGCAGTCGTTCACGGAACACGGTGCAGTTGAGCGTCGGCGGGTAGCCGCAGCCCTTCACATTCGGGTAGAGGAACGCCTCATTGTGCAGCCACTGGTGATCGGGCGGACGCTCCGCACCGCACGAAAAATCCTTCGCGTCCGTGTAAGCCACCAGGATCTTGACGCACTCGTATATTTCGCGCGTGCAGCCCTCGCGGCACGAGCTCCAGTCTGAGCAGCTCTTCTTGCCGGAATGCTCGGTGAAGGAAACCACGCAGCAGGTGACCGGCGCCAGCTCAAAGTCCATCTGCATCGTGGTCACGGCCGGCTCGATCACAAACGGCACCAGGAACAGGAAGGCGAAGAAGGCGCCGATCGCCACCAGGCTGAAGAACACTATAGCGTAGAAGTTGGCCTTGTCGGCGTTCTTGTCGCGTTTCTCGCGCAGCACTTCGAGGAACGTCTTCTTGACGGCAGTCTCCGGGTCGGGCTCGTCTCCGTCCAGCTGCTGGTCGTATGTGGAGGAGAGCCTGTGCGGTGGCTCGTCGGCCATGGTGCCGGCCGGGGCGCCGCTCTCTCAGCTGCTGTTCAGCTCATCTGCAACAGGCCAGTGATAGCGGCTGTGATATGGGCGGTTCACACGACACCAGGCCACCGGATGACATCAGGCTGCCGAATCCAGACCGCAGCTCAGTGTCAGACTGACTGACTGACTGACACACTGACACAACTACAGCAGGCCTGCACAGCACACACTGTCACGCACGCACGCACGCACGCACGCACGCACGCACGCACGCACGCACGCACGCACGCACGCACGCACGCAAACCCCCCCGGGCACGCACGCACGCACGCACGCACGCACGCACGCACGCACGCACGCACGCACGCACGCACACACACACACACACACACACACACACACACACACACACAACTGCATAGCGCACGAAACAGCAGGACAACAGACGAACGGTAGACGGCAGGACAGCAGCTGCTTAGCGCACAGGGCCCTCCACGGACAGCCTGGATAGCGGACAGTGTCGGACAGACTGACAGTAGACAGACCTGCACTGGCATTCACCGGCCGAGCCGCGCCTGAATGATGGGCAGACCATACGGCCGGTACAGCAGCACTGAGCAACTCAGTACCGAGTACTGAGTACTGAGCAACTTCGTACCGAGTACTGAGTACTGAGTACAGAGTACAGAGTACAGGAGCTACAGAAGCTACAGAGTCACAGGTACAGAGTCCGAGTTCCCGAGACCGAGTACCGAGTACCGGTACTTTAGTACTTTAGTACCGAGTACCGAGTACCGAGTACGAGTACTGATACTGAGGAGCTGCGGTTGTGGCGGCCGGCCACTCGACCCAGCTACAAAAGTGCGTCTTACAATGGCAGAGGCGCGACGCACAACAAACTTCCCAACTAAGTTTAGTCACTTCCCACTTTGTCCGACCTTAAACTGCGGTGTGCTTCACACTCCAAGCTACAGGAGCTACGGCAAAGTGTCTGTACAGGAGCTCCCAATCCCTGTCCAAGCCATGGCGGCGTCTGAGGTTGCTTCAGTATGGTGCAGGTGGGGTCCTGCGGCGAGGCTTCCCTACACTACATAGTGCATAGTGCATATACCCCGGTATGCTGATAGGGATGACTGGCAGCCAGACGTGTGCCTGCATCTCTAAGTAGGATATGGCATCCCAGTCGATCCATCGGCATAACATGCATTAACCCAGGTAACAGATACCGTTGTAACAACGTAGTGTAAAATCAAGTTGGAGTTTTATGTTTTAACAACGTTGCGACAACGTCGTGAATATTGTGAAGAAAAAGTTGTAAAAACGTCGCTGTTTAAACGTTAACAGCAACGTTGTATTCGTTACGAGTCACACTTTGTTCTAGTAACTGGAAGAACAGCTCGCCAATGTGTTACCCCCCCAAAAAAAAATTTTTTTTTTTCTTTTTTAAAAATATGAGCATAATTCACCTCTTACTAAGATTAGATGGATCAAGCCACGTAAGTTCACGTAGCTATGCTTGTCAAAAGCAACGTTGTATCAACGTTGTTTCACGTTTTGTTGAGCGTCACAAGGTAACGTTTTGACAACGTTTCTGGGAGTCTACAAAATTACACAATCACAACGTTGTCAAGTTGTGTTGCAACCTTGTCACAACGTAGTGACAACGTCAAATTGTTAGCTGGGAAGATCTTAGATTCCAGTGGATCCCTCTGTGTGAAATGAATGAAGATATGGGATCCTTAATCCTTATGGATCCCTGGACTTAAAATGCTTCAGGATCTGGGATCTCAGTGGATCCCTCAGCTTATTGGGCACCAGGATCTGGTGTCCATGTGGATCCCAGAACACAGTAAACAGATATCCGTATCTCAGCTGGATCCCGGGATCCAGGCACATGTCTGCTGGCAGCCGTCCGGCCCGCGCAAGTGATGCCTGTTTCCAGAACCAGCGGCTGCGTGCGACCGACTCCAACTCCAACAGACCGACTCCAACAGGCCTGTTCATGTCAAGCCGGTCGGGTCGGGTCGGGTCGGGTCGGGTCGGGTCGGGTTCGGGTCGCGGTCGGGTCGGGTCGGGTCGGGTCGAGGTCGAGGTCGAGGTCGAGATACCTATGCAAACAGCGCAGCCGGGCGGCTGATGTCGGCCCACTGTTGGTGTGAACCGTGCCGGCGGCGGCGCCGGGCCGGGCCAGGTCGATGGTCCGGCCACCCGGCCACCGGCGCGTGACTGCCGCGTGACGCGGACGTCGGGGTGGCCGGCCGGCTGCGTGACGGTCGATGGTGGTGGCGTGACGCCCGTCAGTGACGTGACGCGCTACTGAGAGACAACGACTGCGGCAGCCCAGCCCAGCCCGGCGGCCGCCTGTACAGACACGCCGCCGCCGCAATACACGGCGCACAAAGGACAGCTGTCACACGCCGCGTAGGTAACACAAATACAGCACACAGAACCAGCACCGACCACGCTCAGACGTCCAAATATACTCAACTGCCTAATGCGCGTAATAATGTGTAGGCCAAACGCCGGCAAACAATCCACTCCACAGGAGCGGATTTTTTAAGGGGGTAGCAGCGCATAGGGGCGCACTTTTCGGGGACAGGGGCGCATTTTTCGGGACAGGGACGCTTTTTTTTGGGGGGGGGGTAAATCTGGGCGCCGTATCTTCAAAACATGGATCTTGGAATTTTTTCCCGATGAGCTGCATTATTGCCGTCATGAGGGCCTTCATAGCGGCCCAAATGTCAACTTAATAGCAGCAAAAAATTCGCAAAAAATATGCTTTCCATTAGTACATTAGTTTCAGGTGCGGCACAAAAATGTACCTGTTTCTAAAGTCGTATAACTCTGGTAATAGTGTAGATAGGGAGATTTTATGCACGATTAGGAATTGCATCGCATTGAAAATTTATGTTCCCAAAATTCTGGTCCAGTATCTTTCTTTGTTGCAGAGCACCGTCAACTCAAAGTCGCCTACAAATATGGGTCGTTACCAATTTTATTTTGGTCGGTAAATGATGTGATGGCACACCACACCGGGTGCCTCATGGAAAAGTCCTCTTAGATCTCCTTTTGGTTATTGCAGGATATCATAAATGATACCACTGGAAAGAGAAACGTCTATTAAACAAATCATGTACATTCTTAACCTTCAATCACTGACATAGTGCAAATGGCAATGGACTGAAAACAAGCTAACATCCAATAACCACGTTCATTTCCTTAGGCAAACTGAATTGCTGCTGGAGTTTTTGTTTCCATAGCAAAGGAATTGCTGCTGCAGCCATACCATCGCAATTGCTGGAGGCTTTTTTCTTCACCCAAACACCTGAAAAGCGAACTTTAATGTGGTTCCAGCAGACGGAGCAACAGCTCGCACTGCCCGAGCAACCCTTGAGGTTCTGAAGGCGAGGTTTGGCTCGAGAATCATCTTCGGAAAGACCAGCCACCCGTGGCCTGCGAGGTCACCGGACCTCAACCCGCTGGTTTTCTTTTTGTGGGGCATGCTAAAGCAAAATATTTATGCTCCGGCACCAAGAACGTTGGAAAATCTAAAAAACGACATCCGCAGAGCAGTAGGAGAAATAACTCCTGAGATGTGCATGTCGGTGATCGGAAACCTGCGGCGACGCCTTCACATGTGGCTAAAAATGGGGGCGGTGATCACTTCGAGGACCGTCTGTGAGATCTGTGTCCTCTAAAACTGAGCCAAGTGTGATTTGAGTTTGTGTCATGATGTCCTAATGCAATAGTGTTCCCTGAGTTGATGTTCTGGGTTAATCCAGTATGATTTGTTCTGATTTCGTGCTGCCCAGTTTTATTTGCATATATTTTTTTAAAAAAAACGGGGGAAATTTTTTTTTTTTGAGCTCATGTTTTGACCAAAATAAAATTGGTAACGACCCATATTTGTAGGCAACTTTGAGTTGACGGTGCTCTGCATCAAATAAAGATACTGGACCAGAATTTTGGGAACATAAATTTTCATCAATTGCGATTCTAATCATGCATAAAACATATCCCTATCTACACTATTACCAGAGTTATACGACTTTAGAAACAGGTACATTTTTGTACCGCACCCTGTACCTAGTTTGTATTTTCTAAAAATATCGATTTCTTTACAAATGTAATTTATTATTTTGAAAGCACTCTTAAATGTGAGTATGCCGTCTCTGTCTCTGTCTCTGTCTCTCTGGCCTGCCGAAATATACACCTCTCTATCCTGCCGAAATCTCCCTCTCTCTCCTCTCTAACCTGCCGAAATCTGTCTAGCTCTCTATATGTCCTGCTGAAACCCACCAATCCATCGAACCGGCCAGTCGATATTGTCTTATCCTTCTGATTAGTTTACCTAAATCAGCTGCCTGCCCTTTTTTCGGTCTACCGAAATCCACCCGACCCTCTCCCCGGTCTGCCGAAATGCACGCTGTCTCTGACCTACAAATATATATGCATTCAGTCCTCTCTCCGGTCTGTTTTTCCACTTCATTAGCACGATCGACGCAAGAGGCTTCAGACTTGTAACTCACACAGAGTTGAGTCATGAATCGACTCATAGTTGAGTCATGAATCGACTCATGAGTCAGACATTTTTAGATGAGTCATGAAATGAGTCGACTCAATTTTGTTTAAACAGGACTTGAGCCAAGAGTCGAGTCAACTCAGTCTGTTTGAAACATAAATTGAGTCAAGAGTTGAGTCAGTTCATCGGTTGTGAGTCAGACTTAAGTCGACTCAAACAAATGCGAGTCAAATGCAATAGGGACATAGCTAAGGGTGCACTGGGGCCACGCCCGTTCACCTGAGCAAACCAATTTACATTAGTAAGAATGCGATTTTTATGATACCCGCCCTATCCCCTCCACGGTAAACATCAAGTAATAATGTAACTTGTGATGAGTCAAATTGAGTCGACTCAAATGTATTTTTTAGTCGAGTCGAATCATTTAGATAAAACTGCACTTGAGTCATGAGTTGAGTCGACTCAATTTTTAAAAGCGGGACTTGAGTCAAGAGTCAAGTCGATTCAATAAGTTTAAAACAAAGCTTGAGTCAAGAGTCGAGTCAGTTCTTCGGCTGTTGAGTCAGACTTAGATCGACTAAAAAAATGTGAGTCGTTACAAGTCTAAAAGGCTTCTTTACTTAGAAGTCAGAGGTGCCTCAGTTTTAAAGACACCATGATCGCAAGGCCTTCTCCCGGCTTCCGAGGCTGCTCCGCATCAATAGTTCGGACCTTTATATCCAATAACTTTTAATCTGGTGCGTCACCAACATGGGGCCTGGGAGACGGGCCCATCGGGATCGCTCCGGCCGGTGTTCGTCCGTCCCCCCACAGTTCACACGATTTCAACTTTGGCCCTATGGGGCTAGCCCCATTCCCCAGCCTCTGGCTGCCCCCACTCAAAACTGTGAGCGACGCCACTGTTTGTAATCCATTGCCAGACACATTGATTCGACCACTGTCAGCACTACTGTTAGCCATCAGGAATAGCCTACCGATGCTTTCTGCTTATAATTGGTCAAGCGGCGTTTGATGCAAGTGGTCGGCTTGATGAAACTTGGTCGGCTTGATGGGCCAACACCACAGTCAACCTGAGCGGTCCTCGGTCGGCTTGAGAGGGCCTCGATCAGCCTGAGGGAGAACTCGGTAGGCTTGTGTGTGTGAGCCTCTGGGTGGCCGTTAGATGGTTTAAGGCCCCTTCAGATATGTCTAGGCCTGACAGAACCCTTGACATGCCGGACTCCTGAACGGACCCAGGCTGGTCTGAGAGGGCGATTGTCGAGGCCTGAGAGGGCCTCGCACCTCCGGCGGTCATTGGCCGAAGGGGTGCCATCACTGGCCGAAGGGGCATCGTCACTGGTCACAGAGCTGCCGTCACTGGCCGCAAAAGTGACACTGCTCCCGCACTGGCAGGAGCAGTGTCATCACTGGTCAGATAGGCACCGTCACTAACCGAAGGGGGCGCTGTCACTGGCCAGAGGGACGCCATCACTGGCCAGAGGGACGACGTCACTGGCCAGAGGGGCGCTGTTACTGGCCGGAGGGGCGCCATCATTGGCTGGAGGGGCACAGTCAATGACTGGAGGGGAGCCGTTATTTTCCGGTGGGGCGCCGTCACGAGGGGCGGCATCACTAGCCAGAGAGGCGACGTCACTGGTCAGAGGGGCGCCGTCATCAGCCGGAGGGGCGCCGTCACTGGCCGAAGGGGCGCCGTCACTGGCCGAAGGGGCGCCGTCATTGGCCGAAGGGGCGCCGTCACTGGCCAGAGGGGGGCCGTCATTAGCCGAAGGGGCGCCGTCACTGGCCAGAGGGGGGCCGTCATTAGCCGAAGGGGCGCCGTCACTGGCCGAAGAGGCGCCGTCATTAACCGGGGCGCCGCCACTGACCGGAGGGGCTGGCCGTATGGTCTGGCCATAGGGCGGCATATGGCTAGGGGGCGACACATGGCCATGATATGAGGGCGGCATCTGACTATGCAGCCAACCTCAGATATTGAACCCCGTAAGCAGGCATATTTCATCGCCTTCAGCGCGGAAACTGATCTGCTTACGAGACCCTTCCGCGCCTTCGGCGCGCGTGGGGGGGGGGGCGCCGCACCCTGCGCGGCGGACACAGGGGGGCGGCCGCCCCCTGTATCCACCCCTGGTGGTGGGGGATTTTTGCCCCTGCCGCCCCCTGGATCCGCTAGTGTATCGCCACCGTGCAAAAGCTACGTCGATTGTGAATCGCTCCAGATCAAAATAGTGTCAGACATGTCGCTTTCCCTACTTCCTTATGCTACCAAATTGCTAAAAATGTAAAGCCTGGCAAAAAATCGAGTTAGTTCAAACTTTGCCGAGCGGAAAAAATGTTTGAAGGATCATTTTTGTTACCAACGGATTTCAATTGATTGACTAATAGCCCGCGCCGTGCCAGGGGGGGGGGCGTTTAGACGTCCTACTAAAATTTAAACAATAGCTCAGAAAAAACAGCGTCGTGTAGCCCCGCCGTTTCTGGCACAGGTGTTTGAATATTGATTACCTGCATTGTGTGAAATTCCTGACCTCAGGTCAGATTACCAGGCAGGTCATGTGGCCCCCACCTCCAACAAGTTTGTAATCGTACCTGTCACAGTTTCTGGCAGATTGCTTTCAAACTTACCGGATTCAGTCCAATTCCTTATGAATCATGTTATCCTAGATCATTTCTGATGATCCAGGGGAAATTTGCGTTCAGTAATCCCTACAGAGGCAGCTGAGTTCATCCGAAGTTGCCAACACTTGTTTGCCAATAACTCTCGACATTATTAAGATATATAAGTGAAACCAGCTTCAATGTGTTTGTCTCATCGATATACGTCCCCAGGGGCGCAGCCAGACCTTCGGCAACGGGGTACGGCATCTCCAGACGCCCCCTCGGCAAAAGGCCTTCCGAAAAAATGCGCGAAACAATTATCAACCCGGATTTAGGCGACTATATTTTGCGGGGCTCCTGAAAAGTCGCAAAAAGGGACGTCGCCGATACGTTTTTAGTGTGAAAGTCGGCCTAATGGGGGAGGGGGAATGTCCCCTCCCCCTGCTTGCGCCCCTGGTCGGATAGGATCTCAGCAGAAGTGGAGAGATTCCAAATACTTCTAACTCCAAATACAACCATGGCTTTCAAAGAACTTTAACTGAGAGAAAGAGGCCAAAAACGAGTAGAATGCCTTCTATGTTGTTCTACAGAACTTCATTTCAGGCATAGAAGCACTTTTGTACCTTTTAGAAAGTTGGGGTTGCACTTTGTCATTGGGGTTGCACTTTTTGAAGTCGGGGTTGTAGCTACAACCCCAAAAGCATAGGTTCCTACGCCCATGGTGAACGTATTGACTGCTCTCCTTTGAGCAGGGAAGTGACATGATGTGTTTGGAACTGTTAACATCAAGGTAGAGCACGGGCCTATACAATGTACCAGAGTGTCCAGCCTCTCGTCAAAAGCATCTGGATTCTGGAGCTGGACCAATGGACCATCTGATGCATATGTACGCAATGGGGATGACGTAAAACTACCAAATTACCACTTTCACCACCTATAAATATTCAACAAACAACTAGACATTTAACGTTCTAGCAACAAATACACGAATAACAAAATCCAGTTAAATCCTCTTCGTATTTTCACCCACTTCTCATCCAGAAACCGAGCTAACTAGCCGTCACGACCCCACGCTACAGACGTCATCCGCGTAGGCGGTAAGTAATGGCGAACGGCGCGTCAGCACGGCGGAGCAGGCGGTAATGAGCTATAGGCAGACGGCAGCAGGCCATCGATCCGGCCACCGACCAGATGCCGACAGACAGACAGGCGGACAGACGGCACCGTTAGTACATCCCGTGCTGATGCTGTGTGCCTGGTACAGCCGCCATGGGACCGCTGATGCAGGAGGCATCACGACATCCACCACACACCAGCGGCCAGCTCATCATCGGCGAACATGCCACCCCAACCGGTATCCTGCGCTTCACCCCGGCGGACCCTCTGCTACACATGTAAAAATACGGTGGAATGCAGACTACAACATTTGCCGGCGGGCCCCTGCTGACAAACGCGAATGTCACCTGCAGCTTCAATCAGCCGGTTGCCTGAGACCACGTGACTGGACTAACGAGCTTTACCATTGAGCCATGTGACCTGCAGCTTCAACAGCCGGCCGGACCCCCTGCTGACAACGGTCACCCAAATGCGACTCTTAAGCGTTTCTCAAACAGCCGGCCGGACCCTCTATGCTCGACACCGGTCATGGGATTAATACATGAGCATTCAATACAACAGCCGGCGGACCAGGGCCGCTGGTACTAACGTCGTAGCTCATGCAGCGTTCAACTTTCTTGCCATGGGGGACCTCTCATGCCTTCATGACTTAGGCAGTCACTGCACTTCGAAACAGCGGAGCCGAGCTTGGACCCCCCTCCTGCTGAACAAGCACAGTCACCTGCAGCTTCAACAGACCGGTGCGCTGGACTTGCTAGACGGTGGACCTTCTAGCGCAGAGCTTCAACAGCCGGCCGGACCCTGCTGACACCGTGACCTGCAGCTTCAACAGCCGGCCGGACGCTGCTGACACCGTGACCTGCAGCTTCAACAGCCGGCCGGACCCTGCTGACACCGTGACCTGCAGCTTCAACAGCTGGCCGGACCCTGCTGACACCGTCACCTGCAGCTTCAACAGCCGGCCGGACGCAGCACCACGGTTATAAGGAGACACAGCAAATTACTTATACTCAAATATGCAGACAACTCAATGTAGGATTGTAATAAGATATAACATTTACTTAGCTGGTAGCTAAACGTTGCATCGATCTCAAGCTTCCCAGGAATTGCCAGCAGACGTTGTCTTTTCGTGACGCAAAGCGTTGTTACGCCAACAGAGACATTATACTGATACTGATACTGATATGACTGAAATACAACGTGTCGCCGGAAATGAACGTCACAGCAGATATCGCTCTCTCTGTGTTTTCTGTCAATTATATCGATTCTTGGAGTAAACATCATACAATGCTCAGCAAGCTGCAGACAAACCCATATGCTATCGCGGATCCTCACCGAAGGCGTACAACGCTGTGATGTGTTTGTAATGTTATAGACATTCCGAGATTGTGACTAATGCCTACCAATCAGTACCGGCCACGGAACTAAAGAAAACTGGGAATCAGATCACTCACAACTGGCAGGACTTAGCACAATCAGCAAACCGAAGGGCGTTAATTCACAGCATGTAAAGCTACGAGCATATTTCGAGAGCAAGTTATCAGCAGCTCGGAGCTCCTCAGGCGGTTTCGATACTATTCATTGACACGACGAAGCCGAAAATATGTCTAAATATGCAGGTGTCGTCAGATGTGCTTCACCCAGAGATGGATCACCATCCATCCATTAGCCGATCGCCACGGTAAGCCAGTCCTCACACCCCTCCGTTCCACTGTGTTTTACAGCGCCACGGTAAGCCAGTCTTTCAAACAACCTTCGTCCACTGTGTTTTACAGCGCGCACGGGAAGCCAGTCTCAACGCCCCTCGTTTCCACTGTGTTTACAGCGCCACGGTGAGCCAGTCCTCACAACCCTCCCGTTCCACTGTGTTTTAACAGCGCCACGGTAAGCGCAGTCCTCACACCCTCCGTTCCACTTGTTTTACAGCGCCACGGTGAGCCAGTCCTCACACCCCTCCGTTCCACTGTGTTTTACAGCGTCACGGTAAGCCTGTCCTCACACCCCTCCGTTCCACTGTTTTACAGCGTCACGGTAAGCCTGTCCTCACACCCCTCCGTTCCACTGTTTTACAGCGGCACGCCACCCACCTACGGTGACTGTCCAGCGCGTCAGCCGGCACTGACGAGCCGTGTACAGCCGCGGTATAGTCGGCGGCGGCGGCCCGGCTGTACAGTCAGTCTGAGTAGGCGGCCCGGCTGTACAGTCTGAGTATGACGCAGCAGCAGGGCGCGGCCAGCGGGGGCAGCGTCCGTCCGTCCGGCCCACATTCCAGGCGGTCATTGGGCGCCACCGACCGACGGCTGACGTGACCATCGCCACTGCCGACGGCCGTCGTTACGGCGCTGACACGACGCTACCGGCAGGCGGCGGCGGGGAGGCACTCAGGTGCCGGGGAGGGGGAGGAGGGATGGACAGGTCGGGCACTCAGGTGCCGGGGAGGGGGAGGAGGGCTGGACAGGTCGGGCACTCAGGTGCCGGGGAGGGGGAGGAGGGATGGACAGGTCGGGCACTCAGGTGCCGGGAGGGGGAGGAGGGATGGACAGGATCGGGCCTCAGGTGCCGGGGAGGGCGAGGAGGGGTGGGAAGGTCGGGCACGTCAGGTGCCGGGGAGGGGAGGAGGGGTGGGACAGGTCGGCATCAGCGTGCCGGGGAGGGGAGAGGGATGGACAGGTCGGGCATCAGGTGCCGGGGCGGGGAGGAGGGGTGGACAGGTCCGGGCACTCAGGGCCGGGGGGAGGGGGAAGGAGGGGTGGCAGGTCGGGCCTCAGGTGCCGGGGGGAGGGAGGGGTGGAGGTCGGGCTCAGGTGCCGGGGAGGGGGAGGAGGGGGTGGGACAGGTCGGGCACTCAGGTGCGGGGAGGGGAGGAGGGATGGACAGGTTGGGGCACTCAGGTGCCGGGGAGGGGGAGGAGGGATGGACAGGTCGGGCACCAGGTGCCGGGGAGGGGAGGAGGGATGGACAGGGTGGGCACTCAGGTGCCGGGGAGGGGGAGGAGGGATGGACAGGTCGGCACTCAGGTGCCGGGGAGGGGGAGGTAAGGGATTGGACAGGTCGGGCACTCAGGTGGGAGGGGGAGGAGGGATGGACAGGTCGGGCATCAGGTGCCGGGGAGGGGGAAGGAGGGGTGACAGGTCGGCACTCAGGTGCCGGGGAGGGGGAGGAGGGATGGAAGGTCGGGCACTCAGGTGCCGGGGGAGGGGAGGAGGGGTGGACAGGTCGGGCACTCAGGTGCCGGGGAGGGGGAGGAGGGGTGGACAGGTGGGGCACTCAGGTGCCGGGGAGGGGGGAAGGAGGGATGGACAGGTCGGCGGGCTATCAGCGTGCGGGGGAGGGGGAGGAGGGGTGGACAGGTTCGGCACTATCAGGTCCCGGGAGGGGGAGGAGGGGTGGACAGTGGACTCAGGTGCGGGGAGGGAAGAGGGATTGGACAGGTCGGGGCACTAGGTGCCTGGGGAGGGGAGGAGGGGTGGACAGGTCAGGCACTAGGTGCCGGGGAGGGGAGGAGGGGTGGACAGGTCGGGCACTCAAGTGCGGGAGGGGAAGGAGAGATGGCAGGTCGGGCAACTCAGGTGCCGGGGAGGGGAGTGAGGGATGGACAGGTCGGGCACTCAGGTGCCGGAGAGGGGAGGAGGGTGGACAGGTCGGGCACTCGGTGCCGGGGAGGGGAGAGGGGTGGACAGGTGGCACTCAGTGCGGGGAGGGAAGGAGGGGATGGACGGGTCGGCACTCGGTGCCGGGGAGGGGGAGGAGGGATGGACAGGTCGGGCACTCAGGTGCCGGGGGAGGGAGGAGGGGTTGGACAGGTCGCGCACTTGCTTACAGGTGGGGAGGGGAGAGGGATGGACAGGTCGGGCACTCAGGTGCCGGGGAGGGGAGGGGTGGACAGGTCGGGCACCCAGTCAGGTGCCGGGGGAGAGAGGATGGACAGTCGGGCCTCAGGTGCGGGGAGGGGAGGAGGGATGGACAGGTCGGGCACTCAGTTGCGGGGGGGGAGGAGGGATGACAGGTCGGCACTCAAGTTGCCGGGGAGGGGGAGGAGGGGTGGCACAGGTCGGCACTTTTTGCTCAGGTGCGGGGAGGGGGGAGAGGGGTGGACAGGTCGGGGGAGCACTATCAGGTGCCGGGGGAGGAGGGAGAGGGGTGAACCAAGGTGGGCTATCAGAGTGCGAGGGGGGAGGGGGAGGAGGGGTGGACAGGTGGGCACTCCCAACCTCCCCCGTCTACCCCGCACACCCGCTCATAAGGTGCCCGGGGAGGGGAGGGCGGGATGGAAACGGTCGGCAGTCCAGGTTGCCTGGGGGGGGAGGAGGGTTGGACAGGTCGGTCCCGGCATATCCCAGAGTGCTCGGGGAGGGGAGCGGGATGGAAGGTCGGGCACTTCAGGTGCCGGGAGGGGGGAGGAGGTGTGGAGACCAGGGTCGGGCAACTCCAAGGGTGCCGGGGAGGGGGAGGAGGGGTGGACAGGTCGGGCAATCAGGTGCTGGGAGGATGAGCCAGTCGGGACAGGATGGGATGAGCAGGCCGAAACAGGAAAGAAATGGGGGTCGACGGGGCAGGGGAGGACGGGTCAGGCCGGGCCGGACCACTCAGGTGTCGGCCGGCCCAGCCTGATGAGCGGCTCGCCGTGCCGTGGAACGGCTCACCGTGGATCTACTTTGGGCCCTCGTGGGCCTTCTTTGGGCCCGATCGGCATGAAAGGCTAAACGGCACTCCTACAAGAACATAGCTGCTTTCGAGTGGCGAAAGAATGAAGTCTCTAGCTTATGTAGTTGCAGAGTCTCAGCGTGGAAGTGTACTATAGCAATGCAATCTATATACTCCCGCACACCGTTATCGGCCCGAACGACATGCGCGCCGCCTGGTGGTAAAAATAACGCGGCACCTCCCATTGACGTCGTTTCATCAAGTTTTTTTATAAATAATAAGCTTTTGCATCCAAATAGATTGCGAAATATGTATTTGTATACAAAATGATGCGTATCACGTTGATCAGCACATTTTTCTCATTATTTTGCCCAAATTCACCAAACGACCTGCAACTAGTCCTTTCTACCTTGTGACCAAATCAATAATCTTAACCCACGCACTGCAGGGGGGTTGATTTCCGCCCCCCCCCCCTCAGGTTTTTCAGGAGTAGCGGGAAAACGGCGGCGCCGCGTGCCGCCAAATTGATAACTGGTTGGGCAATCAATACCCACACGTTCAGTTATTACTTGAAGTTCATCAGTCAGGTCACATCCATGTCAAGTTTGACCTCACCTAAAAAAATGTTGCGTTCGTGGGCCAACCACCATCTTTTTTCGAAATTTTTAAACTGCAGGATTTCATTAAGAATTCCAGTACCCCACAATTCGAATAGTCTCGGACTTTCTTTTTATTATCGCGGTGACCAAAGTCAGGTCATTCCGACTCCCCATATAAGTGAACAGAAAATAGAACGATGCTCCCTTTTCAGAAAATATTGCTTGGATCAGGCTAAGTCTTTCAGAATCATGCTATTTTAGCTTCATGGCCTGAATGTCAAGGTGCAATGTTGTCGATGTTCTACAGGTCATCCTAGGCATCTGAGGGTATCAGCAATGATCTGCTAATAACTAATTGATATAAAAGAGATAAGACGATTAGTGACCACCAATGTGTTTCGTCTCGTCTGCCGCGTTGATCCCTATTCAAAACATGACCTACCTGGGTCACCAAATGACCTTGACCTGAGGTCAAATTTTGAAGTTGGCCTTACTTATCTCGAACATGTGCTGTAGAAGATATCAAGATGACGCTTTGTGTTTTGAATATACACAACGTATATCACCATGAGTTTCCGAGAAGTTTAGTGTGAACAGTAAATCAGAGGAAAGTGCTTAACCACCCCATACGAACAATGCAAAATAGTTATCGAGACTCTGTTCTGCAGCTGCCATCAGCGCGCACAAGCTGTTTTATATTGGTCAGCGCTGACGATATATGCCAGCGTTGTAATATAAGGAAAATGCTTCTAGTAGTGAAAGCCCTCTGGCGAATATCGATAATTTTGTGATGCCATACTGATCTTGGCGAAATTGGAATATCTCAGCAACTAGAGATAATCTGGAAAAATGAACTATATGGCTTAAATCAGAAAAAAATGCTCAGTAGACCAGTTCAGTAGACAACTGCACATGACCGATGTGAGTGAATAGTCACACTCCCATTGTGTATCTAACTATGTCCCTTAAGTAGGTACTTTCAGCAAGTTGTCATGAGGTAGATCAGCTTGGCTGAGGTGACGAAGTAAAAATGAGTCAATTTAATTTCTCATTGGAACACATTTGGACTTTGGCGCAGCATCAGCTGGGTGTCCATTCATTTATTGTATTTTAAAATTAACTTGCATGTATCTCAATTAATGAATCAACTTATAGTTCTGCTCCTAGATGGCACTAGTAGCAAACGACTGAATGTATGCTGTGCCGCATAGCTGTACCAAAGGAAATGACTGCGGGTTACACTTATAGTTCTGCTACCTAGATTGACACTAGTACAAACCGACTGAGTATTGCTTGCCGCATACTTGTAGTGCAGAGGTAGACAGGGGGAGATGCGGTATACCTTTTTTTGTTCCGGATATTGGTCCCATTCTGTCTTTTTTCGATGTAATTATGTCACATTAAATGTTGTTAAAAAATATTTCCTGCGAACCCACAGCACCAACGGTTTTTATTGTTGCCCTATATTCTGAGCGAAACGCCATTGGCTGGGGAAGGGCGTTTTTCGCCACCCGTTATCTTTCAAACCAATGACCGCAGCGAGACGCGTAAGGCGGCAATAGAAAGCTCTCAATGAGAAGAACCTAAAGCCAACTTAAAATAATCAAATAAAGTTCACATGTCAGGTCACGGTCAGGCCAAAGGTCAAAATCGAGGTATTTGAGTGTATAGGTCATATTGGCCATCCAAAGCCTTCGACTGCAACCATGATCATCCAAAGTGCTCTCAAATGTATAACACACATCCTACACGAGCTGAAGTTAGATTTTTGGCAAAGGGCAGGGTCAGGTCACACAATGTCACTATGCGCAAAATATATACGAGAGTCCTGCAACACATGTTTACAGGTTATTTTGCACATATAATTTGATAGTGATAGTCATTTTGCCACCTGAAATCATTTACGTATTTTTAATGTCAAGTGTGGGTCAAGGTTAGGTTACAAAGGTCAAACTTCACAAATGATCAATATCACCGCGTAAGGACGACAATGACAGTCGCAGAGCGCACGTGCGCTAGTGGATGCGTCGCTTGGTTCCTGTGCTACCCGAAGGAGGTCCGCGAAGATGGCGACATTGTCGTCAAGCACCTCGAACGGATATACAAGAAGTCCGACAAACTGTGGCGGCACCCAGTCGTTGATGACGTCCAAGTCGCCCGACCAGGGCAACTCGTACATTGCTCAGTTGAGGGCGAGTGGCCTATCCTCCAGCAATTTGGTTCGCCGCGACGAACTGGGCAAGTCTATCTATTGCCAACGTTTCCGCTGTCACTGTCTTGACAATGGGACCTTGAGAGTGAACTGAGATGATCTGAGATGAACTGACTAAGCTGATATGTTAAGATGAAACTGAGTGAAACCAGTGGCGAATCCAGAGAAGGGCCATGCCAGTCCCCCCCCTTGGGCCTCGACTGAGGGGACTCTTGCCTCTGGGCACTTCTGGCCGCCTAGGGGCCCTCTTTGCCGCCTGAAGGGGTCACTCTGGCCTGAGGGCACTATAAGCGCCTGAAGGGGCTTCTGCACGTACAATTACACTTATTTTCGTCCTGTCGTTGCCAAGCAATATAAATTACATCTATCTATCTCACTGTCTAGTCTACCTGAGGGGGCACTCTAGCCATCTGAGGGGGCATCTGCCGGCTATAGGGGGTCCTCTGGTTGACTAAGGCCCTAACCCGAGCACGCCTGAGGCGTTGCCACTATCGTGGACGTCATGACGGGGGCCCTCTTGCCGCTTGGCCAAAATAACATGAGTGAGGGACGACTCCGACCGCAGCTGAGGGGCATTCCTGGCGCGGAGCGGAACCTGGCCCGTCTGCGAGGGCATCCATGCCGCCCTCAAGTCGAGCACTCTACCGCCTGAGCAGGACCACTTATTTGGCTCGTATGAGAAGGGTCCTACTGCCACTGAACAAGAAGAGGGCGGGGGGGAGGCGACGACGGGTGGGCCTCGACGGGCAGCCACTCTAGCACCTAAGGGGCCCTCTGGACCTTCGGCTAGAGAGGCGACGTCTGTTAACCTTCTAGTGAGGGGAACCTATATGGAACACCGGAGAGGCACCCTGGGCCCCTGAGGGCACATAGCCCCTCTTCTGACGAGGCTACTCGTAGCCGGGCTGGATGGGGCCGTCTGTTGAAACCTGAGCGACTATGCCGTCGAGGGGCTTACATTACTGTACCCGTGAAATAACATAGAGGGATGAATAAGCTCATAATCGGAGCAAGGGGGCGTCGAAAGACACGTGGGGGATCTTTTGCTGAACTCTGAGTAAAGCCTCTAGTTAGCCTCTAGCGAAAGGAGGGCACATTGTTAGAACAAACAGAAACAATTTTTGCAAGTCCATAAAAAAATAGCTTCTGCAAATAGGGGGACACTCTCTATAAAAATGAGGGACGTGACAAGACGATCCTCATTGAGTCTGTCCCAGATTGGGGTATACGTTGAGGACTGTGGTACACAAAATCCACTGCAATTGACCAGCCCCGCTTGAAATGATTCTGGATCCGCACTGAGGTGAATCGAGCTAACTCAGATGATTGGTTCTAAAAATTTAGTTGTATTTTATTATTCTTGAGGTTACTAATTGTGTAACCTCTGAAAATATTGTTTCTAAGTCTGTATATAGTTGTCGATTTAGTAGGGAGAGCATAATTCCTAACTTTAAACATCTGGTCGAGTAATATCTGGGGTTTCTGTTTGGGCGACGACAATCCATGCTCAGAGATCTAGTTGGGGTCAAGACAATTTGGTAAAACCGACTAAAAACTATTTTGAGGACTTCAACACTCACCTATAAAGGAGAGATCATAGTTAGTCAGTGGTATGATATCAGTTGCCGCCATTTGCCCTCTGAATATCTTCTCGCTCTTGTTGAAATATAGACAATCTTTATATATCGGGCTGAATCTATGTTATTATAGTTAAAATAGTGGGTGCTTTGACATGAATATTGAATTAATAATCTACTTGATCATTTTTGGTGTGAAGGGAGGCAGCTTTTGATCAAATTCGCCCCATCGAAAAAGAAAAACATAGAATTCCGCCAGGTTACCATAGCAAACAATTGCGAAAAGTTCGAATCTCTACCCCCCGACCTCTACGCTCAGTAGTACGCCAGAGGCGACTGCCAGGCGATGCGCTCCAACACTAAGCTCGTTGCATCCTAGAGGCACTATAGATGCAGAACGAACGCGAGTATGCTGTGCCGCATAGTCTTGTAGCCTTAAGAAAAGTGCGCGTTTGATTATCCAGAAACTGGTGATATGGTCTGCTCCTAGATGGAGCACTAGTGAGCAAACGAGCCTGAATGTATCTGCTCCCGCCATAGCTTGCAGCCAAGACTGCGGCGTGTATCAATCTGGTTAGTAGTCGCTCCTAGATGCATAGTAGCAAACGACGGAAATCGAATGGCTGTGCCGCAAAGCTTGGAAACCAGAGAACTTGCGCCTCGTATCACTATAGTTCTGCTCCTAATGGCACTAGTAGAAACAATGAAGTGTATGTGCTGGCGCATAGCTTTGTGCCAAGACTGCGGCGGCATCAACTTATTAGTTCTTGCTCCTAGACATGACTAGCAAGAGTCTGGAAATGTATATGCTGTACCGCATAGCTGTACCAAAGGACTGCCGCGCGTGGTCATTAACTTATAGTTCTGCTCCTAGATGGCACTAGTAGCAAACGACTGAATGTATACTGTGCCACATAGCTTGTAGCCAATGACTGCGGCGTGTGCAATATAGGGGGAGGAAACGAATCATTCGGGTCGTCAAAAGAAGGTGACCGTGTCCTTGATCCTGAGAACCACCGCACTAGACTAAGAGCAGCAGCACACGTCTACTTATATTCCTGACACTAGATGGTGATACTGCTAAGCGCCGGAGGTTATGCTGTACCGCCTAGCTTGATGCCAACGGTACGCGCGCACGGTTCGATGGAGAGGTTCAGAGATGCCAAACTACGAAAGATGCACCATTCCAAGGCTGAGCTCACGCGGAATACAGCGATACAAATTTTCGAAAATTCCTCGAGCGCCTTCTTTCATCGACATTGTATCCAAAACCGCGTCCCTTTCGTTTAGCCGGGGCAAAGATAACATTAACAACCTACTACCAGTAAGGCGCCGTAGTTGGCGATGAACGAGCGAGCGCAAATGAAATGTATGGTGAATATCAACTCGATCGGGCAAGTAGTTTCTGATATTCTAAAACTGTGCGCACGTGCAGAGGGACGTGCGCACCGTTTAGAACCTCAGACTTGTGGGAAAGTGGCGTCTGAAAGGTCCTTAAAGGAAATAGTTCACCTTCAACATGGGTTTTGAACTGAGATAGCAGTTTTGTAGCCCGTGTTAAAAAAACTACCTGAGCGTTTTCTGGGCTGGAAGGGCTTACAAGACCGAATAGTTTATTGATTTTGTCGAAGCTTTGGGCCTGTACAACGCCTGGGCAGGAGGCTATTGGGGCCTCATCAACTCGTGGGGCCGAGCAGGTAATCGACAGTAATCTTACCGGACTATACATTTCGTTAAATGCTTCACGTGATTGGTTTCTGGAGCCATGTGTGACGTTGCGGCGAAGTACGTAATCTAGTATTTGATGAATTAATAGTTTACGACCTTCTGTCCATGAATCGGCGAAGTATGGGCTATTTTGAGGCATAATGAAAAGAAGTTGTATTTGAAAATATAATCACATGTGTTTTTCAAAAACAATCCAAGGATGAATATTTCCTTTTAGACGGACAACAGCCTCAACATTCGCCCAACAGAGTTCTCAAATGGTTGCGCCGCTTGTTGTGCTAAATGCGGAGAGTAATTGCTGAACACGAAAGTATGAGTATAATTATTGTTTCTCACCAAGCAGTTTCTCATTTCATTAAAGATAAGTATGTAATATTGAGCTGATGACGTTCATATGAAGAAATTTCGGGAATAGAGGAAAACTTTCCACGCCTCCGATGTTCGGCCAAATATGGCCAAAATGTAAAACAAAGTCGAACTCATCAACATTATAAAAGATCTGGAGCGTCATTCTGGAAAGATACAGTGTCGAAATACACTGGAACTGCGGGATGGTTACAGATGGTCAAGGAGACCAACGTCCAAAAGCATCTCCTCTTGTGATTCTCGACCTGCGTGGCTGGTTTAGAATTCTCTCAGGACTCTATACTATCGACATCATTCAAGTTGCCTACACGGAAGATGGCATAAATCAACTCAAATTATAATGTTAAGTGGCATTCCCTTAGAACCACACACAAAATTAATAAACACGTCGGTTCCAACGATTCCTGAGATAAAAATAGGGTCGCTGCTACGTAGCACACGCTAGAACCACCCCACCCTGACTTATGGATAGGCGTCGTGAGTGTCTCAAACCACGACCCAAACTAAAAATTGAACACAATTACGCTTCAGCCGTTTTCTGAGTATATGGACTAACTAGGCGTTCTGCCCGCGCGAACGTGCAGAGGCACCGCACCCATGACTTGTGGGGAAAGCGGTGGCTGAGGGGTCCCTAACCACACACCAAATTCGAACACAATCGGCCCAGGCGTTGCGGAGTTTTTGCGAGAAAACACCATAACACCCCTCACGCGCCACGCGCCACGCGCAGTGGTAGTCACACATATGAGTCGGCTCTGGTCTAATAAAAAATGGGAAAATGGCGGATGGGGCTACTCAGTAAAGAAGTCCGCTTGTCAATCAGACTTGCGGTTGCAGAGATATAAGCTTCTCAAAAGCGTCGCCACGGGCCGAGCCGCTCAAAATAAGATTTTTACCATAAACCACGAAAAGACGAGCGAGCGCTTCGCGCTCGCTCGTAACTATGCATGAAATGAACTATTAATATGCATGGTAGTTCATGTTATCTATGGCCATCTGCGGTGCCTCGCCACACCACTATCGCGTATGGTATCGCAAAAATGCAGACCAATGACATGTTTACCAACTCGTCATGCTCTGCACGTCAAGGTCTCATAGAATGCAAAAGCCATTAGATGGTTTGGTTGTTTGCACGGCTGCATCAAAGCCAAGCGCTCCCGGTGTTGGCACTAAGGTGCACTTCCGCTTGCGCCTCACGAACAGAATCGCCCCTTGCGACACACGAGCTGAGCACTGCGCGCAGCCGACCCAGCTTACGGAGCGAGCTCTCGGCCAGTCAGACAAACAGTGCATTGCATGTTGCAAGCCCAGCTCTGTCCACTAGCCCAGCTATCCAAGGAGATCGTGACAATTTTCCAGCCACCTCCGATCACTACAAATAGTACTTTGAACAATTGTATGCACCATATTTGTCAAACGTAGCTTCTGACCGGGACTGGTCGCCGGCCCGGCTCGGCCAACTTCGAGTCTGTACACGATGTGACGTCAGAGCCCACGGCGCAGCCGCCGCCGGTCATGACCTGACCCCGACCGGACAGCCGGTCGGCGGCGGCCGCGCCGTGGCCTCTGACGTCACATCGTGTACAGACTCGAAGTTGGCCGAGCTGGGCCGGCGACCAGTCCCGGTCAGCGGCTAAGTTTGGCAAATATGGTGCATACAATTGTCCATAAGTAACAATTACAGCGATAGGAGATGTCTGGAAATTAGTCACGAGCTCCTCCGATAGCTGAGCCAGTGGACACTGGACAGATCTAGGGGCTTGCAATATGCAATGCACTGTTTGTCTGACTGGCCGAGAGCCCGCTCCGTAAGCCGGGTCGGCGGCGCGCAGTGCTCAGCTCGCGTGTCACGAGGGGGGATTCTGCGCGTGAGGCGCAAGCGGAAGTGAACCTTAGTGCCAACACCGGGAGCGCTTGGCTTTGATGCAGCCGTGCAAACAACCAAACCATCTAATGGCTTTTCATGTTATGAGACCTTGACGTCCAGAGCATCGCGAATCGGTAGACATGCCATTGGTCTACATTTTGGCCATACCATACTCGATAGCCCTGGCCAAACGAAAGAGGCGCGATTTGGGACAAAATAACCATTTTAAAAGAAGCTCGATGGCTTTACAAAATAAATGACCGCTGGATTGCGCATAAGATCAGCTAATGGAAAATTCGCCCATTTAAATCATTATATTTTGTGTATTGTAAGAAATAAATACACCAAACGCCACTCAGTACCCTGGGGTCTATGAGACTAATCTCAAATAAAAATGTTTAAAATGACGAGCAGCACGGAACTGGCGCTATCATAGCGCGACACCTCGCCCTCCCAGCTCTCAGACAGGTTGGACATCTACCGCACACTCATATCTACTGGTACACTCCCGATCAACCGGTAACAAATGGCGGATACCAATATCAAGAGCAATCCCGTTTCCGTCCAGCCCACAGCTCCTACGAGTCAGCCTAGAGTTTGTCAGAACAGCTGCAAAGACAGCCCACAAATCATCCAACACCGCGCTACCGACAGCACTGTCTGAATTCCCACAGCCCCACCTGCAATCATCTTGTCACCATCAATGCCCAGTTAGGATTCCCGATCATCGCTAGTCTCGATCTCAAACTAGTGTCCATCATTCAACTGTAATTTTAGTGTGGCCCAAGTCACGACCTAATCACACAAACTTGGCTTCCCAAGACATTTAATTCCAGAGGCTTTTCAACGAATCTTTATCGAAGAAAATTCATCGCTGAGCTTCGGTGGCGAGGCATTCCGTCAATCGCTATAATTACTAGACTATCGCACTCTATTATTGAAGGATTGAACATCAGCACAGCTTCAACGGCAGAGACAGGGAGCAGACGGTGACGGGACAGTGACAGGAGACGGACAGACATTATATCGACGGTACAGAGACGGACAGGACAGAGAGGACAGGACAGAGCGATAGACAGAGACGGGAACTAGGACAGAGACGGACAGAGCAGAACGACAGACAGAGACGGGACAGACAGAGAGGCAGATCAGGACAGAGACAGACAGGACACTGAGGATACAGAACGGCCCAGAGTATCAGACAGGGCGAGGGACCAGACAGAGGACCAGAGACAGACAGGACAAGACAGACGACAGAACAGACGGAACATACGACCAGGACAGAACAGAACAACAGAGACGAGACCGGACAGAGGACATGACAGTACAGAGACAGATGCAGGAGCAAGAGAACGACAGAGGACAAACAAGAGACGAACAGACGGACGAACAAATTAGAGACGAACAAACAGAGACGAAGCAAACAGAGAGAAGCGAGAACAGAGGACGGACAAACAGGAGACTAACAAACAGAAACGAAACAAGTCAAACAGAAGACAAACAGAGACGAACAAACAGAGACGAACACAACAGAGACGAACAGAGACGAAAGGAACGAAAGAGACGAAAAGAGACGAAAAAGACAACGACAAGAGACAACAGAGACGAAGCACCGCGCACACGCACACACACGAAACTGACAGGGCCGGCGAGCTACCGAAGCGATGCGGCAGTGGACGGCAGCCGATGAACACGTCTCTATGGTTGAGCTGTGCTTAAAACGCCGCCCCGCCGGACACGCCCTACAAAAACACGGCAGCACCGATCACCGATGAGCGATCGTCCAGGCAGCAGGTCTGGCGAGGGAGGAAGCTGCTCAATCAGGCCCGCGCCATTGGACACAAGCCGTGTGGCAGCCATCGGAACGGTTATCCGCCGGTGAGAAGCCCGAGAGGCGAGAACAGCCTGCGACAGGAACGCAGCCGACTGGGACGGCTGACGCAGGCTGATGGCATAAATTACACCGCAGATGACAAATAACGCCACCTGCAGATCTGACACTGTCCCTTCAGTTTGATACCACATCAAATGGAAGATAGAGATGGTCAAATAGCTTGTGAGAACAAGCAGCGGCTGCAAGACGTTCTTCCGTTATTTCGAGGATTAATCCTATTCCTTGCGGGCGGCTAGAATGACGTTAACGTGTGAGGGGGCAGATTCTGCCCCTCCCCCCCCCGAGATCTCGAGAACCGTTCGGTCAATTTCGATGGGACAAACGACATTGGATGTGCCGTCAAAATATATTTCTTCTTGACCACGAAATTTATTTTTTGTTCAAAAATAGGGGACAGGAGACAAAAGTTCGAAATTGAGGGTCTTTTTTTAAAGGTCATTGAAGCAATGTGGTTCAACCGATTGTCATGCCCAAAACGTTTTTGAACTTCCAGTGCACTAGGCTTTCACATATAAAAGGGACAAGTATCAACATCAAAAATCATAGTCGTAATCAGGGGATGTAAAATGGGGGATTTTCTTATAACAAATATGCGCTGTTCGTGATTGTTTGGGACGATATGAACGTTACATGTGGTCTGTTTTGTTGTAATTTGTTAAATATAATATATTGCGCATAGGCGAATCCAGGTAAACATCGTGGGGGGCACCATGCGCGTAACGCCTTTTATAATCTTACTAATTTAAAGTTTGATATAATTTGACGGTGGGTATCGCTTCCCATTGTATGGACATAAGTGCGCCTCTGCCCAAAAATATGTACAATCCAAGTATGTATTATGTATATTCCAGTGGCATCGTTCCTGACCCACTTATTGCACCGCAAACTACGAGGAAAGTATGCACAGCACAACCGCATTCGTAACTGCCTCCCCAAAACATGAGCCTGGCACCGCCTCTGCCGAGCCAATTGGTTTCAAAATGTTGACACAAGACGCGTAATTCAATTTTAGGGAATTTCAAAAGGTTTCAAGACGCTAGGTCTAACGGTTTAAAAGCAGCACGCGAAAAACCACCGGGGGCAAAATCTGCCTCCCGCAAAGAATAGGGTTAATGGACAAAACAGACACAACCAAAATTCCGACACAACCTACAACAATCACCGACTCCTAGGAAAGGCTTACCGTACAAATGAGCCGTTTGGGCGCGCTCCATCGCCGCGAGCAGGCCGGCTGCAGGGCGACACATACCTCCGTTGTGGACGCGGCGCGCTCACAGATCCGGCGGCATCTGACATTGCGTCACAGTCAGTGCTACAGAGCGCCGTACCGCCGCCGCCGCCGCTGGCTCGCCTCAGACCGGCGCCGACCAGACGGCCTGAGGCCGCCCCTGCTCCGGCTCCGCCACGACACGGCACCGGCCGCACCTCAGACCCGGTCACCACTGGACCACCACCACCGACCACCCTTCGCTCACCTGCACTCAGGCGCACTCGGCCATATTGAATGGTCAGCCGCGTCGGCGGGGCGGCAGCAGCAGCGGCGGCGGGCGGCGGCGGGGCGGCGCCGGCAGCGGGGCAGCGGCGCACGCCTCACATTGATCCTGTGGCGCGCCGCCCCGCGTCAGTCCAGGCCGGGCGGCAGCGGCGCGGCCACCTGCCTCGACCCGACCCGACCGGACAGCACCCGATCCGGCACGCCCGACCCGACCCGACCGGACCCGACCGGACCCGACCGGACCCGACCGGACCCCACCGAGAACAGGTACGATCCCACCTGATCACGCACGGGTCCGGCCGCGATGCCACCCCCAACCCGCCCGCGCGATGTACCGCTCCCATGGAGGCTTCCGTCGCTCGCGTTGGAATGCCAACCATCGCTAGGGTCATTGGCACGGTTGCTATGTTGACGTATCACGATGCACCCCTGGTTAGCATGTTTGTAAGACACCGACTGGTTGGCACAAAGCGTCTTGCACCAATAGACTCCAGGCCACAAAGATGATGTTACCCCACCGAGCCGTGACGACATGGAATGGCTTGCCTCGTGACTTGCGAAGTGGAAGCATCGCGGCGCTCAAGAAGAACGTTACGGTATGGGCTATGGCTTGGCGGCGGCAATTATAAATGTCACCGCTAAACTGCATTCATTCCTTTTAGAATTGAACTCATGTCATTCTTTCTAGAATTGTTACTGTGAGTAGTGTGTGTGTGTGCCAGCGGGTGTGGAAGAGCCATGTATGGAACACCTAAGAACAGCAATATATAGACAGACAGATCCATGAACAACGGTGTGGACGATCGAGGAATAATGATGAACAGAATCCCACCCACTTAAATGGCATGAGCCCAATATTACCAAGTGCCGTGAACGACGAAAATACGGCATGCCGTTAAAAGAGTGCCAGAATCCCGCACTTATTACCCTAGTAGCACACATTACTTTCACGACGTTGTGACAACGTTTTCGCGACGAAATTACGTCGTATGAACGTTGTCCTGACGTTGTCAACGTTGCCACGACATTGTGACAACGTTATGTGCTACTAGAGTACTAGGGTAGACCACGGGGTTTGGTTCGTCCTATCTCGTTGTCGAATAGTCTGGTCGGTGGAGCGCTACGCTGATGATAGGAATGTCCCCGGTTCTATCCCGGGCCCCACGAGTTTTGCAGGCCGGCGCACCAATATGCAGTACTTTTCCATTCACGGCCTTTGGTAAGCCTGGGCTGATGGCAGGATTGAGTCATGGAGGCGCGACAGTGGGGCCCGACAATCTGTACCATAGTCGAGAGCGAGCACAATCGGCCCGACAATCTGCACCATAACCGGGAGCAGGCATTAGTCCCAATGCGCCTAGACGTCGCATCAGTGCCCAGCAGGGACTATCATGGGTCGGGTGCACCCATGGGTGCCCACTCAATTATTCCAAATGTCTGGGTTGAGTATGCATTTTTTTACTTTTCATGGGTACTGGGCGGGCATGGGTATGGCAATTTAGGAATAATGTCGCTAAGAGTTATTTTTTATTTGACCAGATGTTTAACCATGTAAATATTTTGTATATGATATGGGACACTTAAACAATAGACTTTGGCAATTATATGACAACAATAAATCGTTGTAAGTAATAGGGCAGTAAGTTTTTTTAAACCATGGCTGATCCTAGGTCTGATCCAATATGATAATGTTGACCGCAAAGTGTTCGATAAGTTTAAATGCAGCAGCAACACACACGGTGCTCTAATAGTTTCTCGTTAATATTGATGAAAAGTCACACATGCTTAGGTAATGGCTGCGAATTTTGTGAAAATAATTATCTGCTTATCTGAATGGGCGCCAATGGGGCCATGGGTATCAATATTATGAATTTGAATGGGTCTGGTCTGGGTCTGGGCCTGGTGGTTCATTGGGTTTCGGCGGTTGGGCTTGGGGTCGGGGCACCCAATGATAAGTACGTCCTGGTGCCCCAGACGACTGACTGGCACCCCTGCGTCCTGTGCCGTGTGGCTGTGGTGCCCGGACCACTGATCTGGCATCCCTGCCTGCGTCTGCGCCGTGTGGCGTGGGTGCCCAGGACCACTTCGACTGGCCAATCAGGCTGAGCCTGCGTCTTGCGCCGTGTGGGCTGTGGTGGCCCAGACCACTGACTGGCATCCTGCCTGCGTCTGCGCCGTGTGGCTGTGGTGCCCAGACCACTGACTGACACCCTGCGTCTGCGCCGTGTGGCTGTGGTGCCCAGACCACTGACTGACACCCTGCGTCTGCGCCGTGTGGCTGTGGTGCCCAGACCATGGTCTGGGCACCAGCCACAGCCAGTCACTGGTCAGAGGGGCGCCGTCATTAGCCGGAGCCGGAGGGGCACCGACACTGGCCGTAGGGGCGCTGTCACGTGGCCATAGGGGCACCGTCACTAGCCAGAGGGCGCCGTCACTGGCCAGAGGAGGGTCGTCCGTCATTAGCCGAAGAGCGCCGTCATTAGCCGAAGGGCGCCGTCATAAAGCCGAGGGGCCGCCGCCAAGTGGGCCGAGGGAAGCCGTCACCGG
The DNA here is from genome assembly GCA_014673585.1 of Semibalanus balanoides. NCBI lineage: Eukaryota > Metazoa > Arthropoda > Thecostraca > Balanomorpha > Balanidae > Semibalanus > Semibalanus balanoides. The sequence goes on from VOPJ01009791.1 coordinate 29,146, forward strand.
CCGGAGGGCACGCCTTTACTGGCCAGAAGGGCGCCGTCAGTTACTGGGCGCATATTTTGGCTTTCAAGTGGTGTGAGCAGCTGGCTTGCATGGTTTGAAAATAGCGACCTCTTAGGCAGGGCATGAAGTTCGTCAAAAATATAGATATTGCTTTGAATTTTTTAGGGGCATTCGTCATACTTGGTTCTCTCAAATGGATATCTTCCATTTTTTGTAAAATATGTTGGAAAAGGTTGTATGTTGGGGAAAGATTTGGTTGTACATAAAAAAATCAATCCCAAAATCAAAGCAATTTTTTCCTCACAAATAAGCATGTATTCAAATGGGTAGCGCTCATATGCGGGCAGCGTCCCTCCTAGGAACGATTAAGGCTGAAATTGCCGGTGGTGTGGTTTCAGACCACAACAATAGCAAGTGCAACGCAAGTCAACTCTGGGGTTTCAAGTCGCGACTGGCACGGGTGCGCCAGGTGTCACACCAGCCTTCTGTTCCGTAAACTAATTTTTATTGCCATCGCGAGTCCTATACAGGCGCTCGCTCGTCCTTCGCCGTTTAAGGCGTCTTACTGGTAAAGCAAAACATATTATATTGACCAGACATGTGCCTGGATCCCGGGTCCAGCTGAAATAAGGATATATGTGTCCTGTGTTATTTCGATAGAGCTTGTCTCGAGCTACCTAACAGCGTTTTCCGCTTGTCGCTACGTAGCGTAGTTTTGTATATCTCAGGGGGGAAGTCACCCCCTGCAGCTCGTGTTGGGTGTGAACCCCCTGCAGTGTGCGGGTTAAGCGTGTTAAATAAAAGCACGTACAACTGCAAAACACGTGCAGGCAAAATCAGCAGAAGTTAAGTTGACAGCTCATTAGACTGTGCCGCAGCAAGGTGGTGCTGGCGGTACAGCCTACCAGCGCCCGCTCACCAGACAGCATTAGACTGTGCCGCAGCACGGTGGTGCTGCGCAGTACAGCCTACCAGCGCCCGTTCACCAGACAGCGACAGAGCGACAGCTGACACCAAATTTACACATTATATCTCCGATTTCGACAAAAAGTCGTCAGTCAGGTCATCTGGGGCGCTGAAACACGCTGTGCGAGTATCAGCTCGATTGAAGCATCGGTTACCGAGTTATCACGTCGGGTATTTCCGGGCATGCAACGTGACCTCACGAAAATGCCCGAGGCGACAACTCCATAACCATAGCTTCAATCGAGCTGAAACTTACAGAGCGTGATTCGGCACCCCAGATAACTATATAGACGACTTATCGTTAAAATATGAGATGTAAGGTGTTTCAGCCATGTCGATCTGTCCCGGAACGCCCTAACAGAGAAATCCATCCATTACCCACCCGTGCGAAATGATGAGCAGAGGCGCAACCAGCCTGGGGGGCACACGGGTTCGTTCCCCGGCCCCTTACAAAATGCGGGACCCCTGTTTCGTTGTATTTAATAATAAAAAAACGGATTTATGTTTGTACAAGTGAAAGTAAAATATTTACATTTTACATCACCATCCGAATGGTCTAGAGGCGCACACAAGGAGGGAGACACACGGCCCCGTGCCAGGGGCCCCTCTGCACTGTGCTGACTATGGGCCCATTCGGCATGTTCAGGGCCCTTCTGACTCGAACAGAAACCTTTTCGGTCTAGCAAGGGGCACCTCTGACCTGCGCAGGGCCTTTTGAATGTCCATGGGGCCCTCTGGTCTTTCAGAGAGAACCTGGTAGCTCTTAATGGCCAAATGCGGGACCCCTATGAGGCGGGCCGTGGGGCCTCTGTCAGGATGTACTTGTTAATAAAAAACGAATGTGTTCTTTAACAAATCAAAAGCGAAGGTTCTCATTCTTCATCCGAAGGGACCCATCGCAAAAATATAGAAAGCAAAGTTGGCGCAAAAATGTGTAACGGGTCAAAGCTCTGAGAATAAAAATAGCAATATATAAAATAAGACAAGAAGTCTGCCAGAAGCGCGTACAAGGGTGCAGTGGCCCGCACCCCTCCCCTTGTTTGTGTTTTTGCGTGTGCCGTGCCCCTACTCTTATGTTGATATGACACCTGGAAAACCTTGCATCCGCGAGGATGGAGCCGCAATACACGAATCGAATCGTACTGCAAAATATGTACAGGGGTCCTTACTTGGTCCGCAATGGTGGGGGGGCCCTCGTCCGACGAAGCTCCCTTGAGGTCGTCCCCCCCCCAACAAAAATCCTGGTTGCGCGCGCCTGATGATGGACGTCATTCGTCACTAAGCAGGCAGCAGCTGTTCTGACGTTGATGAAACGAAATCTCGGCGAGACAAAAGTAAGGAACTCATGGTCTGTGGCTCTCGTTAAAATTGTCGCGGCATGGTCCCGCAACACTATTCGGTTCCGCGAGGACATAGTGCGTGAGAGCCCCACGGTAACTAACCTTGGCGTACTGTTCGACAAGAACATGTCGTGGGACTCACACGTATCTGCCCTAGTAAAAAATATAACGGTATCCGTATCAGCCATTCCCACGTACGTTATCAGATCCCTTCGTTACTTCTTTCTATCATAGTCGACGCCCTAGTCATCTCGCATGTCCGATTCTGTTTGACGATGTCCGGAAACCGGGTTAAAATAACAACATGCCGCGCCTTCAAAAGATCAATCAATTGTTTGCTTTTTGTTGCCATTTGCGCGATGTGTCTGGTCCTCGTCCCTACTGGTCTCTGGCCTCTTTGGCCTCAGGCCGACGTAAATTTGATCACATATCGGACGTGCGAGATTAACCGGGCTGGCTCACTGCCAGCAGCTGAACCAACTCCAATCTCTCAACCTTCTTTACAAAATTCGCACCGCCGCGCCGGAGAACCAGTCTCTCGCTTACATGCTTCCGACAAACTCTGAGTTTCGATCCAGAAACGCCCGCTGATTTTGGCCCTCTCGCGCGTGAGAACCGAAGCCGGTAAGAGACGCTTTTTAAACAGTGTAGCACAGCGCTACAACGCGTTGACGCTGGACCTGCGCAAGGCGTCTTAACATCTTTTAAAAGCGTCCAGCTACATGGCGTAATTTAGAAAATCGCCGCCAAGGGGGGGGGGCCAGAAGCCTCAAGGGGCGCCAAAACCACTCATGAGGGCGCCGTCAGCGAAAAAAAATTGCTGAGCGGGGGAGTAAGGCTCAGATACAATTTTCGAGGGCGCCATGATTTACCAATTTGGTACTTGTTCCCTCCATAATCCTTTAAAGCGCCCGTCCGAGTCCAATTTACCTCTGAGGCGCCCTCTCCAAATATCTCCGAAAGCGCCCTACGATACATCCCCGAGGGCGCCCTTCGCAAATAGCTCGAGAGACACCATCTTGAGACGAAGGCGGCCCGCACAGCGCTCACACACTAGCGAACAACGCCTTTGGAGGTATTTAGGGGAGGGCGCCTCGGGCCTCGGAGATATGTATCTGAGAGGGTGATTTTGGACTATGTGAGAGGCGCCTTCGAGTGTGAATCGCATCTTGGGCTGGAGGTATGTGGGAAGGCGTCTTCAGAGATGTAAATCGGAAGGCGCCTTCATACGCCTTCTCGTATTATGTAGCGGAAGAACACCACCGTACGGTATAAGAGGACGCATTTGAAGGTATATTGGGAGGGCGCCCATCGGCGACGTATCGAAAAGGGCTCTTTGGAGCCTGCAGAGTGTAAATTGGGAGAAGCGCTTTTTCAAAGTGCATGGGGCGCTTTGGGCAGGTATGTAGGAGGGCCCTTCATGTTGGTATCGGATGGACACATTGGGATGTGTATGGGAGGGCGCCCTTTGGAGGTATGCTTGAGGGCGCCTTCAGAAGTTAATCAGAGGGCGCTGTGAAAGCATGTTGGGAAAAGCGTAAGAGGTGTATTAAAGGTTCGCCTTTGGAGCTATGTGGGAGGGCGCCTCTGAAAAGGCATTTGGGAGGCGCGCGTTTGAAGGAATGTGGAAGGGCACCTTCAGGTGTACCGGAGCGGCCTACATTCAGTAAAAGGCGCTTCAATTCAGCCGGTAGCGCGTCTCAATTCAGCAATGGCGCCTCGGCGCCCTTTACTGAATATAGGCGCATTCATGAACCGAAGGCGCCTTCGGCGCCTTCAGTCATGAGGGCGCCTTCGGTCCATGAGGGCGCCTTCGGCGCCCAAGGGGGGGCATGGTGCGGTGACCCCCCCCGTAAATACGCCCCTGGTCAGCTAGGTGATCTTTTACGTGGTGTATGATCGTGTATGTTTATGTCGGCCGCTGTGTTAGTGGATGTGCTCATATCGTCGAGACACGTCTCCCAATAGGCAGCATGACCTTCTTCAGGCAACACTTGACCTTGACCAAAGGTCAAATTTTAAGATGATAAAAAACATGTGATTCAAAGCGCCTTAATCCGCGAGTTTCTGGGGGGCTATTTACAGCCCCCGCCCCCTCCCGTTATTTTGCAAAATATTATAAGCCAACAGCGGTATCGTCACGAAACTTGCAGTACCTTGTCTCACATCAATTTCACTCATGTTGCTAGAAGGAAAAAGATGAGGCTATGATAGCATCAACAGGAAATGACGTCAGAGTGACGTCATGTTCTGCGTTTTTTAATAAGGGTTTGCGGGAAACGCTGTCAAAAGTAGTTTTAATATAAATTAAATTGTCATATACTAAATGAGAGATCATAAACTAGGCTACCAAGCTGTGATCTCGGATTTCCCAAATTTACTGAAATTCAAGATTTTGACAAATCAATTTTTTCCAAACTTTCAAACTTAAAAAAAAATATGAAGGCGAGTCTAATAAATATGTGTAGCAAGTTTGAAGTCGATATCGTCAAAAACGACTGACTTACAACCTTTCAAAGGCAAAATTTGACCACCTCTACAGCATAACCATGCATTAACCCGGCAGTCATTGAGGTATCTTCTGTAACACGAGTCACTGGGGGGGCTTTTTTACCCCCCCCTCTTGTATCTTCGGAACCAATTAGACGATCGCGCTGAACCAAACGGCAATCCATAGCCCAGGAAAATTCATCGACGTAAAACAATTTGTGTTGCCCAGAGGTCAGTGGTGACCGTCAACAGGTCAGGTCAAAGGTCAAATCCTAGCCGTCTAGTTTACTCTGGTTTTAGACGCATATTTTCCATTCAAAGCATTTGGTTGCAACCATGATCACCCAGAGTGCTCTCAAAGGTAATGACACACATCCAGAATTATCTATTAGGGATTTATGACAAATGTCAGGGGGTCAAGGGTCAGGTCACATAATGTCATATGCCCAAAATTATACGAAAGTCATGGCAACACATGTTGTACATACTAATTTTTACGTGTAAGAATCGAAATTGATACTCATATTACCAACCTGACTTAATTTACGTGAAGTAAAGGTCAAGTAAAGGTCAAATTCAATGTCACAAAAGGTCAAAATTTGAAATGAATAATTACATATAAAATAAATACTTTTTATAAGCGGGTTTGTATCAGAATACAGTTGCTGCCTCTTTATTTGTTCTGTATCTAGCAAAAAAGGACAAAAAATATGAAGTTTCAAAATTTGACGTCACGAGTTACCCATACCTTAGATGTATCATCAGTAAAATACATATATCAATTTTGGAAATTTCGGTAATGGTGGTTGAATATGTATAGTTATTTTAAAACACATATTCCGGTTTTTATAATCTTAAAAGTTTGTGATTTTTGGGGCATTTTTGTCAACAACAAAAAATTGTTATACAAATTTTGGGATCAAAAATCCTTTTTTTATAAATCCGAGACTGGCCATATTGTAGCCCTTGACATTTGCTATCTTCTCATGTTTCGGATTCCCATTTTGTCTACTACATGACATTTGTACGGTCTCCTAAAGTTTACATGATTTTGGTGTCAAAATCGTGTATAGTGACGCCACTAACTTAGCCTTATCTCAACAAAAAAATCTGACGAAATTTAATTTAAAAAAAAAATGGGAGGGGTGTGAAAAAGATGCCCGGTCAGGTACTAGAAGTTTGGCGTTGATAGCTGCATTATTTCGTGCGATATTCCAGATATTCCTCAGGGGGGTAAAAAGACCCCCCACCCAGTGACGTCGCGGGCTTGCAACCTATGCATGTCTGTTTTTTTTGTTTTTTTTATATTTGCTTTTTTACTTCCATTTACATGGAACAAACAATGTTCAGAGGTCATGTTTTTGGCGGTCTAGTAGATAAAACGAACCCATAAACATGTGTTACAAGTACAACTCAAAATGACCGTAATATGCAGTTTGACCTCGTGAACTCGGATGAACTTGACCTGACCCAAGGTCAAAAACAGCTTAGAATGGTAATTATAAGTGTGAGATACACGGATCATACCGATTTATTAACTGATCATGCATTTAATATCGCAATTTTGCGCCATAATTCAATCCACCGGACTTTGACGACACGGTCAAACAATTTGTCTTTGACGTGACCTGTGACGTCATCGGTGACCATGAGGTTAACATTATTGGTTTCCCTGGACAAATCTCCCATTGCTTTCGAATGCCGTTTAATTTGTTAAGATCGGTGCAGTAGTTCCGGAGATAAGAGGGGGGCTATAAATAGCCCCCCCCCCAGTAAAGTTCCGCGCTGCAGAAATATACCCCATAAACTCGCGGTTAACGAGAACAAACACGATGACAAGTTTTATTTTCGGAATCACATGACATCCAAACAAATACCTAAAAACAGACGTTTCAACAACAGAGTGTCTTCGTCAGTGTTGATAAATGATAAACATTTAAATTATAAACATAATGAAAACAAGCAATCACTTCCAGGTAAACAGGAGAAACACGTATTCAAAGTCGGTGCCGTGAGAAACACTCCTTGCGAAATGATCTAAAAACATAGTTATAACACGTTCCTAGTTTTAGCACGTCCCTTCAATTCCATCATCTCCTAAAATTGTACCGCAAATGCAATGCATAGCGCCAGTGCAACAGTGTTAATTACATCTCTCCTCCATGCCATTTATCGCTCCGGATTTTGCCCAGTAAAGAAACCAGTATGAATTAGTGTATTTTCTAATAATATGAGCGCTTCCCCATAGCTTAAATCTGACGTTTAGACATACATGAATTCAAATGAGCATGAACCTCTTCCCCAAATCCGCTGGTAGTATTTGACATCTTTTCCATAAGTAGGACCATTTGCATTTGATTGTATTTGCTTCCGGCATGCAGCTTGTGCTAACTTAAATCTAGTATCCATCCCTACCCGTCTCCCCCACATACGAACTTGTAACATGAGCCCCGAACATGGGAATCTATAAACGACACTGTACACCTGATTAACAATCTAGGACGGGCAAGATGCCTACTCTTCCTCCAGACACATAGCCACATGAGCCGGCAGCGACCGACGGCATGGCGCATTGAGCTCACGCCTCCGAGCGAGATATCGATATGAACAGATCCTCGTTCTCCTTCTTGCTCATTCCTTTCTGTGTCGTTTCTGATTCTCTGCTCTTTCATCCTGAATTAAAACCCTTTTGGGTATTGAACTTCCCGAAAGTATTAATACTGAACTTATTACCTCTTGTAAAAAAGTTCACTGCATCCAATGCGGAAAGCCCTTTAAGAAAAACCCAATAACGATTCCCAATTTTTGACGACGTCGTATGGCCAGAAAAGATAATGAACAAATCTTTCCTTATTTGTGGGTTTGCGATATAACGTAAATTTTCCGCTAACTTCAATAAATCCATGATTGAGTGTGGTCCAGAAATGGATTTTGCCATCATTTTCCATTTCAACCGTGAATTGTATTTTTTGATCCACTGCAAGTTTGTCTTCCAAGTTGACGTTTTCTGGAACTACTATCAGTACGTCATCAACGTACCGGATCCATGTGTACTCGGGTCCAATAATGTCTAGGAATTTCTCCTGTTCCAAACGTTCCATGTAAAAACAAGCAGCTACAGGGCTCAGTGGGGAACCCATAGCCAGGCCGCTTAATTGTGCATATTCCTGCCCATTGAAAGAAAAATAGCCACATGCCTTCGCGCTGCCGGCTCCAATGTGGCTATTGTGTCTGGAGAGAAGAATAGTGCACTGCCCGCCTATAGATGTTACGGTAAGGGAGTCACAGTGTCGGTTTATCGTATTCCATGTTCGGGCTCATGTAACAAGTCGTAATGTGAGGGAGGAGATCGGGAAGGGGACTGGACTAGATTAAATAAGCACGAAGCGCGATGTCCGGAACCTACAATACATCAAATGCAATGGTCTACATATGGAAAAAGTTCAAAAACTACAAGCAGAAGAGCTCATGTCATTGAATCAGCATGTCTCAATCATCAGAAAAGCTATGGAAGCGGCTCAATATTTTATTAGAATAACTTAATTCAAAACCTGGTTTCTTACCTGGCAAAATCCGGAGCGAAAATGGCATGAGAAGAAGATGTAAAGTTAACACTGTTGCACTGGCGCTATGCATTGCATTTGCGGTACAATATTAGGAGATGATGGAATGGAAGGGACGTGTTAAAACTAGGACCGTGTTATAACTATGGTTTTAGATCATTTCGCAGGAGTGTTTCTCACGGCACCGACTTTGAATACGTGTTTCTCCTGTTTTACCTGGAAGTGATTGCTTGTCTTCATTATGTTTAGAATTTAAATGTTTATCATTTATCAACACTGACGAAGACATCTCTGTTGTTGAAACGTCTGTTTTTGAGTATAATGTTTGGATGTCATTGATTCCGAATAAAACTATCATGTCTGATACTTCACAAACACGATGACGTCAACAGTATCGCCTCATCTTCATTAGGTAAAACGTTATTTAAAAAATGAATGATTTCTCCGGAAAGGAGGTTCAGTACATGTTTTGCTCCAGCGCCAGTAACAAGATTTCCATCGCTAACCCACCTTTGGGTGTTTAGAACACATCATTAGCCGGCTATGGGCACAATAATAAAAAATAAACGGTTCAGTTTCCCATAATGGTGCTTAAAAGATACCCTTACATATTGTAAATGACGGGAAACATGACGCACGTGCAAGTCCTGACCCCGATGCGGTCAAAGTCACATGCAATGGCCATGATGTGTGTAAATGAACCACTGTGCCCAATTGTAGCGCTCTAGGTGTAGTTCACCTGATATGGCAGAAAGGTTCGCAACGGAATACGCTGTGCACCTGCCACAGGTGCATCCGTCAGGGCAATTGAAATGCCTCGGAATGCATGTGTTGTGTGTCAATACCCAAGAACAAGAGCAATTATTGCGCGCCCAGTTTCGATATCTTGTGACCGGAAACGGCCATTTTCAAAACAGGGTGAAAACCGCCTGCACGTGCATTGCACGTGCATCTAGCTCTCGATCACTTTAAGTGATACAGCTCCAGAAAGCGCTCGTCGAGCTCTTGTGGTGCACCAAGTTTGGTGCCGCTAACTCGAAAATGATAGAAACCAGAAGACTTCAAGAGCAAATGGTCACACACCCTCCCTTAGGGGGGTGCAGCTTATGTCTGCAGCTTATGGCCATCCGTAAGGGGGGGGGGCCTTACGGATACCGACCGCTTGGATGATGTATCGCGGTTGCAGGCATCTATACTCTGTAGCGTTCATAACAAGTGGTGGTGCCGGGTTGTGGTGTGCATCTGTGCATATATATCAAGCATTTATAAAACATAATTTCTTCAGAATAGAGGTTCACTGCATTTTTCGCTGTAGCGCCAGTCACCACACTTCAATCTCAAACCCAATGTGTGGGTGTGTAGAACACAGCATTGGCTGGTTGTGACCAAAAAGAAAAATGAAATGATCAACACGCACGCGCACCACCCGAATGCAACGCACGCACGCACGCACGCACGCAACGCCCACGATATCACCAAGGCAGCAAGCAGCACGCACGCACGCACGCCACGCACGCACAGCCCGCACACACACACACACACATACACACACACACACACACACACACACACACATACACACACACCCTCCCCGCTACTCGTGTTCGATCAGATACTAAATACCGCTTGGGTTAAATATCAAATGAGAATGATCCTTTTCACAAAGTGATCAGTAGTGTATCTTAATATTTTATCGTAACACATTTGCATAACAATGGTCTATTCATGACGAAGTCTAATGGAATGATAGCGACAATAAAGGTGGCTGTCGAAAAGCGGCGATCACGTAAGCAGAACTAGAGCAGTTACATTGTATTATTAAGTTAAATTGGTCCGATGGTTCGATGATTCGAGGACAAGAAGAATCATCATCCCAAAGATTACGTCAAGTTTAGCATGATCGAAGAAAAAAATATGCAAATCTATCATGCCTAAAAAAATAGACAACTATATTTCCTTGTGTCAGTGACAAGTTTGCCCTCGCTGAGATCCAAAAGACGAAGATTTCGTCAAATTCTGATACACGCTCATATCAATGCCAGACATCGCGCTTGTGATACAAACAGCGCTATTTTGGATAAGTGTAAACTAAAGTTTGCACGGCAGTAGATTATACAAATAATTCACTAACTGTAAATAAGTAGGGACAGCATTAGTTTATAAACAATTCACCAACTGTAAATCATACGGGACGACGCGGCAAGCATTCCAATCATACATTCATCAACTCCTTTGAGAATCGAGCCGTGACTATATTTATTTAGCCGCTGTTCCACTTCAACCGCATAAGTAAACCTAATCACATCCAAGGCTGAATACTTCTCGAAGCATTTAAAACATCCAGGCAAATTCCGAATAAAGACGCTGTCATGCGGAAGGGCTCGTAGCTGCAGGTCTGATCCTTAAAGCAGTAGCACACAGCTCTGAATAACTAGAACGTACCAGGGCCGTTGGGGTCAGGGACGGTCGATAGTTCGGGCGCCGGCCGCCGCCAGCCGCGGCGCCACCGTCGCCATGGCGACGGCGCACCAAGCGGCCGCCGCTCGATCAATGCTAGGCCGCCGCCGTCGCCGCCGGGGGCCAGCTCAGGGCGGCAGGCAGCGCCAGTGGCGACCGAGACCGAGTGACCGAGCGGCAGCAAGTGACGCCATGGGCAAGAAGAAGGAGCCACCGCAGCCGACCGGCGGCATCGAGCAGAACGGCCTGGAGAAGCGTCTGTGTAACGGCATCTGCCTCTGCCAGCTGGTGTCCATCATCTCGGGCGTGGCGCTGCTCTACCTGAGCGTGATCGTCGTGTCTCCGGCCAAGCAGACGCTGGACGCCGAGTTCGTGTCCAAGTCGGTGGTGTGCACGACGCTGCGAGTCGAGCCGGGAGACTGCGAGCTGCCTTCCTGCGGCGAGTGGTGCATGTCCAAGGGCGGCTCCAACTGTCCGATCGTGTATGCCAAGGTGCGGCACATGGGCAGCACGGTGCGCTTCAGTCAGTGCAGTGGCATGCAGAGCCGGTTCTGTTCGGCGCAGGAGTACAACGAAACGCAGCGCTACGTCTGCTCCGAGCAGGACGAGAAGGACGAGAAGAAGGGTCAGTGCGACAAGCTCAACCGGCTCATGGACTGCAAGATGGTCAACCAGAAGAAGAAGGTGCAGGGCGTCAAGAGCAACGTCACCTCGCTGTGTCGCAACGTCACCGCCATCTGGGAGTGCACCGGCAAGAACTCCTCCTCGTCGTCCGTTACAGCCGAGGACATCCAGCCGTGCTCGCTCTACACCTGCAACGACATGGAGGGCATCTACGACTGCTACAACGGAAACTGCAAGCGCTACGACGAGCCGACGTGCACCGACCGCTGCTCCACGCTCAAGATGGGCAACGTAGGCATCGTGACGCCCGACCTGTTCCGCTGGGGCAGCTGTGCGCGCGCCGAGGCCAACGGCACAGAGATCTGGAACGACGCCAGCAAGCCGCTCTCGCTGTACTGCACCCGCATCGAGAGTGAATCAGAGACGGAGCTGCTCGGCGAGGACTGTCTGAATGGCACGCTGGTCGACGCCGCCCGCTTCAGCCAGATCACCAACTACAAACAGATCCTGGCCATCCTGCAGGAGAACGCCGAGCCGCTGGTGGCCGCCGACAACGCCGTGCTGCCCAGCGAGAAGGCCGTGGAGATCTCCAACGACACCAAGGTCATGATCAACATCCAGGGCTGCGTCAACACGCTGCAGAAGGAGTGCACGCAGTGGCTGCAGGAGAAGTCACATGACGCCTCTGACGGCATGCACCCGGCCGTGTACCCGTGCTACATCACGCCTCAGACCACCTCCTACGTGGTCACCTACTACGACCGCGGCCAGACCGTGTTCCAGCTGGTGCTGGCCACCGTTATCCCCAGCAGTCTGCTCATACTATCCTGCTGCTGTCTGTTCCTCTGCGGAAAGACAGTCGGCGTCAACGAGTTCGGCCTCTTTTTCTGTAAGCCGTGTCACAAGCAAGAGGACGACGGAGGTAAAGAGCCGACCAAGCTGCGCGCGCCGTGACAAGTACAGTACCCTCATGGTTTCGCCAGCACGGCTCGAGAGCGACGCGTTCTGCCTAAGCGTCAGTCGCACCGAGCCTGATCACGTGGCGACTCAGCCAGCCAAGCAGCTTCAGCCAGCAAACGGGCACGAGCCTAGCAGGTTCAGAGGCGTGGTCCGTGCATGTGGTGGTGAGCGTCGGCGGCACGGAAGGACGAGGCGGCCCTCAAGGCCCGCGCGCCAGCTGTACCTCCTCGTTGCCTCCCTCGGGGCAGAGCCTACATAGGAAGCTCGCAAAATCCAGCATAAAAACGGCGTAAACTGACTAGCCAACGAGTAGAACTACCTAGCCAATTTTGAGAGGGAATCTTCTAGGTCCAATTGGGAACAAAAACAAAAAACGCGCTGTGAAGCACATTGCTTCATCGAAATGCAAATTAAGTTACCCGGCTAGCCAACGGTTATAGGAGTGCCAGGCTTTCGAACATTGAAAAATCAACCTGCGAAGGGTTCTCTGATGCGTGCTTGTCTTGGTTAACAACTGGCCGAACACGTAACTGTCTGGAGTCTGGTCTGGTCTGGTCTGTCTGTCTGGTCTTGGATCTCATATCTGGCCTCTGCGTACTTGATCTGAGCTCTGGATTGGCTGGAATTTCGTGAGTCTGGTCTGGATCTGGGACCTATCTTAGGTAATCTTGGGTGCTCGATCCCGTAGGTCTCGGTCACCATGGTCTCCTCGTCCGGTGCCATGGTCCTGGGTCCTGGTCCTTGAAATACCGTCCGCTCGTCCGTCGGTCCGGAAGATTCGAAGGTCCTGGTGGCGGCGGTCCTTCCGTCTCGTCCGGTCGGTCCTTCGCGGTCCTGGTCACGGGTCCGCGTCCCGTCTCGGTCCGGGTCCGGTCCGCTGGTCCTGTCCGGTTCCCTGCATGGCTCGGCCGGTGTTTCTGGCCCTTGCTGCCTCACACGCAGCATGTTGGTCTCAGCACAGCTGTTCCTCGAATAATGCGGCGAGAGTGGCTGCCACTTGGCACCCTTCTGTTCTCGGGCCGGGGACCGCCGGTAAAGGCCACCGTTGGTCAACCGTTGGCCGAAAGCGGCCGGCCCGCGCAATGTCCTCGCACGCCCCAACCAAAGACAATCCAGCTGGCCTACTCGGACACACCTACCCGCAAACCCGTCTTTTCGATCTCACTCTTCTAGGCACTGGCGTGTTTAGACACTTGAGAGAGCATCTATGGCACACATCACTCAGTGTTCAACAATGCTGTACAATGTGTTCTGTTCAAGTTGACCGCCGTGAAGGATAATAGACAGCGGTATGCCGGTTCGCGAATTGAGGATAAAAATAAAGTGTAAGCTGCTTTATCTCACGCCAGTTTTGCAGTATCCTTTGAGCGACCTTACCCAAACTAACGGAAAAACTAGGCAACGAGGTGATGACCAATCTGACGTATACGTGTGACGCCACCTTTCACTAGCCACACCCGAGCAAAAATGCATTGCGTGCCACTCACGAGTGAAAAGTCGAGGATGCCGCAGGTCTCGTCTGTTTCCCTTCCCAAGTACACCCGCGACGTGCTCGTGTTGAGAAAACTGCGGGTTCCGCGTGAACTTCGCAACTGCCGCGCTCGGCTCCTGGTTACATTAACCCGCACAACTGACAGTGCACTGTGGTCTATCTCCCATTTACATCAGTAGGTGTTAGTGAGAGAACCGAGATTCTTCGTAACGCATTGAATATAACTTCATTGTAGAACTAATCCCACAAGTAGCAAAGAAGCGGTCGTGCCAGCTTAGTAGTAGGCCGCCTTCCGGTAAACACGCGGCCTCAGAATAACTGTGTTGCAGAGAAGCCACAGTTGGACGCCTCTGACGCCCTCGTACTGTGTTTGCAGAGAAGCCACAGTTGGACGCCCTCTGACGCCCTCGTACTGTGTTGGCACTGATGAAGCCTAAACTACGTGTAAATAGGCGTGCGTCCTCTAACGCCTTCGCTTCGATACTTAGTGTTGCCCTGAGTAAGTCCACCATTTGGGACGCCCTTCGACGCCCTAGTACTGGTCGTTGAATCGAGATGAGAGTCTCAAATCATGTTTTGACGCGCCTTGACGCCCTCGTTACTATAGTCCGTGTGCAAAGTAGAAAATGCCTGACAGTTGGACCCTCTGACAGGGGTCCCTAACGTACTGTTTCCTGTTCAGTAGTAAAGCTCACAGTTGATCATCCTCTGAGTCGGCATCCTCGTTACATTTTTTTGAGTGCAGTTTCAGGAAGCCAGCAGTTTGGACGCCCTCGGACGCCCTCGTTATCCTTTGTGCGGCAGGAGAAGGAATGGCCACAGCCTTTGACCCGCCGGCTCTGACAACGCCCGTGCGTTCGCTTTTGTTCCTGAGATACCCACCAGTTGTACGCGCCTCCAGGGACTGCCGGAACTCGTGACGTGGTTCATGAGAAGTGAGCCAGCTGTTGACGGCGCACTCTGACGCCTTGCTCGTGAGCATGTGGCGCTTGCAGGAGGAAGCACAGTTGTGAACGGCAACTCTGTACTGTCTCTCCCTGCCCTCCACTGTGTTGGCCGGAGAAGCCACAGTTGGATCGCCCGTCTGACGCCCTCGTACTGGGTGGTGCCCGCAGAGAAGCCAGGCAGTTGGACGCCTCTGATCGCCCCTCGTACTGTGTTAGCTGCAGGAGGAACCACAGCCCTTGAGGACTGCTCTGGCTGCGCGCCCGAGCCCTTCGTATCGCGGTTTTGCCGAGAGCAACGCCCACAGTTGGCACGCCCTTGTACGCCCGTGTGCAGTACTTGCTTTCGTCGCGAGGAACCGGCGCACAGTGTGTGACGCCCTTCTGGAGCGGCCCGTCGTAAGCTTTTTTTGCACGAGTATAGCCACAGTGTGGATGCCCTTCTGACTCCCTGGCGTGTCTTTTTGGCCAGAGACGATCCACAGTTGGACGCCCTCTGACGCCCTCGTACTGTTTTGCAGAGAAGCCACAGTTGGACGCCCTCTGACACAGCGCCCGGCGACCGTACAGGAGCGCCAGTCTCGGGGACGAGTCAGCCAACCTGCTCAACGGGGAGGACGAGTGAGTCGCGCGCCGCGCCGCCACCCGTCCGCCCGCGTTCGCTTGCCTCGCTGCTGCCCCGACCGCCGAGCTGTCTCTGCCGACCACCGTCGCCACCGCCACCGCCGCCCGTTCACCCTGCCGGTACCTCGCCCTCTCCAAGGAGCCGCTGCTAAGCGTCTGCCTTTTCCTCCTTCCCTCCTCTTCCCCGTTACTTAGCACACGCGTCGGCACGGGCCTGCAGGGCGGCCGCGCTCTCCACCAATGTCCGTCCCTTCCTCTCCATAGTCTGCGCCCCGCTGCTCCTCACCATGCCGAAGAAGAAGCCGCACCCGCTGTCGCAGCTGCGCTACTACATCACGCTGCTAGCCAGCGTGGTGACCATCTTCTCGTTCTTCGCGCTGCTGTTCCTGGTGCCGTTCGTGTTCGACCCGGCCATCTCGACGCTGTCAGCTGGGTTCCCTGAGCGGCCGGCCACCTGCCGACTGACCGGCCTGCGCACCGGTGAGCGGCTCTCCTCCTGTAACTGGACGTCCTGCAGCGAGGGCTGCACCGCGCCGCTCGTCACCTGCGTCCAGCTGCACGTCGACGTGTCACACGTGCCGTACGCGCAGTTCGACCACGCGCCGGCCGCCTACGACGAGGCCGTGTGGCAGCTGCGCGACGTGCCGCTCAAGATCAACATCCAGAGCTGCGGCTACCCGCCCCGCGTCAACTGCTCGTTGTTCTGGCGCGCCCTGCTGGACGCTGCTGAGCTGAGCGACGCTGCCACGGCCGCGCCGCCGTCACCGCCGCCGCCGTCACCGGCGACCAGTGACGCACTGGTGGAGCGGCTGAGGAGGCGGGCGGCGGCCGGTCCGTTCCCGCTGCCCTGCTACCCGAGCAGCGTACTACCGGAGATGGTCATTTTCAGCTACGACCACAGCCGCGAGCTGTTCACGCTGGTGATGGCGGCGGCGGTGCCGGCCGCCGTACTGCTGCTGGCCATCGGCTTCCTCTGCTACTGCTACTGTGGCTGGTGCCGCCGCTCCTGCCCGCAGCTGCACATACCCGGCGAGACCGACAAGTGAGTGCCACAGCCACAGCCACAGCCACAGCCACAGCCACAGCCACAGCCACAGCCACAGCCACAGCCACAGCCACAGCCACAGCCACACCACAGCCACAGCCACAGCAACTTACAGCCCACTAGCCTTCTTCAAGCCAGGCCGAACCCCAGAGTTCCCATGCGAACTCGTTCACCCCAGACCCACGACCACCACCCAACACCCGGAGCCCATCACGCGACTCGCGCACTTCTTCTCTCACTCCCCAACCTTCCCCCACTGCCCCACTCCCATCTCTCCCTCTATGGCCTAACAGATCCCCACTCACCCTCACAGGCAGCCGCTGCTCGCCTCTCCTTCCCACGTTCCACCTCTAGCTATCCGGCAGATCAAGCGGACGCTGCGGCAAGCCGTCACACGCTGCCCAACTACACACCTGCCCGACCGCTACAAGTCCCGTTCATATCCAACGCGTCTCGCCCATGCGCAAGTCACCTTGTATCGCCGCGAGACCCGGCCGCGCAGCACGCCCTCCCAGTGGCACAGCATGCGATGGTGACTGTGAACGCAGGCCCACTTTCCCCAGACTGCCCGCACCAGCGGAACATGCTCATCAACACTTCGATCTTTCAACTCTGACCAGGCTTGCGCCTGCATGGTGCTGCGGTGCCCGCCCAGTCGCGCAAGCACCTCTCGGAGCACCCACATCTTTAGCACCAGGCACCCCAACAGGGCACGGCCGACGATGCAGCAGCGGACGCGGGCACTGCGACACACCCGGACTCCCTCACTTCCACTGCCAGCAACGTGCCCAACACACATTGTGCCCACGGTCCGGCGACAACCAAACGCAAATTCCGCAGCGTGCCCCACTAGCCATCACCTTCCTCTCACAACTACCCACAACACGGTTCCCTCCACTACTCTCGATCCCACCCACATCGACACTAGGACCACCCTAGCTCACCCAGGCCCACAGGGCCACAGCACCTCAAGCTCTCGATCAGCGGCACCAGCCACAGCCATCAGCCACCCAGCACCCAGGCCCACAAGCCACGACACAGCCACAGCCACAGCCACAGCCACAGCCACAGCCACAGCCACAGCCACACCCAGAAGGGAACCATTGACACAGAACCAACAAACATTTGACTGTATTTGCAACCAGCTAAGATCGTCTCTTAATACTCGTGAGCAGAGAGAGACGAGCCTGAGGGCGCACACTCTAAGAATCGAGCGTGATAGCAATTGGTACAGACGGTTCAGGTTCTTTATCTCGCGTGCCAACAAGCGGTGAGGTGTCACCCATGTGAACTTGGTCAGACCGCTGGCCTCAAGTGGTTCGCGTCGGTCGCACTGAGCGCACAGAGTGTTGTGAGGTAACTTGCGGCTGCACTTACACATTTTCACGTCGGGATGCTGACTCCGCTTGAACCGCGAGGTTTCGCCAATGATGAGCCCAGCAGGTACCAGGCCGCAAAAGCTTCTATTGCTTAAATACCTTCTGCCTCCGAGAGGGAAGTGTGTCGCGCACTCTCTCTCTCTCTAGCACTGGTGCGGGCGCTCTGGCTTAGCTGTTCACTCTTGTTATTTGTGGGTCTGGTATGGTTGAGTTGTAGTGACTTATGGGTCGGTGTGTTCACGGGTTTGCTCTGATGCTGGAGCGGTCACGTCAGAGTCTGTATCCTGACGCGGTCTCTATCAGGTCAGCTGAATTTCGCTGACGGTCACGTGTTCAGACATTGTGTCCATGCGATATATACTGTTCACGGTTGCATGGTGCTTGAGCGTAGCATTAACACGTGAATGCAACGCGTCGTAGCGTGTTATCCTGACAGTCAGTCGGTCAGCGTTGGCTGCTCACGTGATTGCCGCACACCGTTCCAAGCTTGTTGACCCTAGATCGCTGATATGCGCGGTCACCTCAGCTTGGCTAACAACTATTCCGCTCACGTACACTGGGTGTGGTCATATCAGCATCGCCACACAAGCACCGCCTATCAGAAATTATCCGCGGTGCTCAATGATCGTTCAGCAGTTTCTCCGAGCGGTAATAGCAGCAATAACCGTTGCGGTCGGCTGACACGATGCCTCTCTTACGCGGGCACGTTGGCTCGACGCCAGAGCTAGCTCCATGGATCTGACTCCCACCTTATCACGTGAGGGAGCTGAAACATGGTACAACTAGGAACAGAGGTTGATTGAATGGGGCTTATTCAGATGGCGAGAGCGACCGCCCTTTAGCAACCTCCCGGAGAGGCCCGGGATTGGCCAAAGAGGTATAAGCTTATCTGAAAAGCGTTATGGTCGGGCCGACGTCACGGTCGGTTGCCGGGCCCGACCGCTTATATGTTGAGAAAAATCCGATATTCAGTGAGGGACTTCATTTCGCGCATCGCGCTCGCTCGTAATTATTCAACAACAAAAATAAATGATTAGTTTGAATGCCTTTTCTCCAGAATATGTGTATATATGGCCTTTGTCGTCAAAAACGTTGCCCTCCTCAACTGTATCACGGCGCATCATTTGAAATATCTTCCGTTGTAGACTAAGTTGAACTGATTGGGTTCGATATACCGTTGAAAGTGTTTTCCCTCGAATTCGCGAGCACATAATAGGGCAGCTGATTCAATATGCCTCAATTCCCAGCAGGGCGCGACACCTCACAACGACCTTTGTCTCCCGGCTGGCTGGCTCCAGAGGTCGGCGACTAACCCAGCGCTCCCGTCCCGTCCCGTCTGTCTCCCGCAGGCCCACCATGATGCCGCCCGAGCTCACCGTCTCCATGGCAACCAGCATAGCCGACAGCAAGTAGCGGGCCGAGCGAGCGAGCCGCGCTGCCGCCGCAGTCTGCAGCCCTGTCAGTAGCGGCGCCACTCCGGAGCATCGGAGCAGCCCGCCGGCCGCCGCATTTGTTTCTGCAGCTCCCTGTCAGTAGCGCGCCACTTTCCGGTCGAGCATTCGATGCAGCCCGCCGGCCGCTTCGCAGTCTGCAGCTCCTGTTCAATTGTAGCGGCTTCCCCACTCCGGCGCTATCGGAGCAGCCCGCCGGCCGCCGCAGTCTGCAGCCCTGTCAGTAGCGGCGCCACTCCGGAGCATCGGAGCAGCCCGCCGGCCGCCTCAGCCGTCCAGCAACACCGATCTGTGATGAGTTCAGCTCCGCGCCATCAAGCCCGCCGCCCTGCAGTCAGCATTCGGTGCCTTAGTTCGCGCGTGCGTCTCTCGTTTCCCCCTGTTACCCCTCCCCAGCGGCAGCCTCGCGAGTGACGGCGACCGGCAGTACAAATCGAGACACTGGCGCCTCTGGCGGCCGCTGGAGACAACACCACACAGTTAGTTGCGCTGGCGCTAGATTATTTCGCCGTTGTTGAGCGATTAGCATGTGTTGCCCTGCGCGGTACGACCGACTATGTTAACCGAAGGAAGTCGATACGATGGGCCGTAGTCGGTGGCCGCCTTTAGCTCACCAGTGCAGTGGCCGGTGGTTGTCTTTGTAAGGTGGCCCTACAGCGCTGAGCTTGCCACGCACTCGGCGAGCTAACGCCCCCCGGCCCCACCCGCCTCCTTTTCAGGCCGAGCGCCGACTACTCTAATGTGCATCGCTTCCTGTGTGGGTGGCTGAAGAGTGCTCATGAATAGCCTGCAGCGGCTGGTGGACAGTATTACCGTGTTCGTTGCGTGACAGTGCCGTTACACGACAGCAGTCAGGTCGGACACGGCGGGCATAAGGGGGACGGTCACTGTCACAAGCTGAGGAATGTCAGGCACAGTCTGCTCTTACAACCTTTCTTTTTGGAGGAGCGTACCCTCCTAGAGTAATCATGACGATGATTATATAATGACTCGTCGTCTAGCGGAGTGGGGTATGCCATGCTCCAGTTTTTGCCTAATTTACTGCGCGTCAAGACCAATATTACGCGCATCTAGCGCCTTCCTATTTCGACTTGTGATCACTGGCGAGCATTGATTTACAAGAAGTGAGGTATAAGCTCGCGCCAACGTGGTCCTGCCCAGTTTAGTCCTAGTTCTCAATATTCTATTGCGTCCGCCGCTTGCTCGCTGATTATGCGTCGGCTCGTCGCTCTTCTCTCTCCTCGGGTGCCCGCGAGGAGAGAACACGCTCATATTTCCTAATGGTGGCGTCGTAACTACATAGACAGTAAATAGACTCCGCTCTCGCGTGCCGCGCTCTGCTAATATAATACATCCTCTGAATTACATAGACAATGGCTTATCTCCGATCTACAAACTCACAAAGATAAACAGAGACTCGTGCTAGTCAGCGCTGTGATTTTACACCGCATGGACGACTCCACCATGACAACATCTTACAGCTCGTCGTCATAATTGGTGACAGATGACTCACGGCGTGGGACATGCCTATCCTGCACTAACATCTCGCGCTGACAGTTTACCTAGTTCTCCACTCATATCTGGCCATCCATGCGACCTCCTGCAGGCACGGTTCTCTCCGCCCTCACACGGTGGCCAGGACGTGCGGTGGAATACTCCGCACCGCCACAACACCCACGTCCTGCCGTCCACCCCAGGCACTCCTCCGACAGCGTCGGAGTTGCGCCCGTGGCACCCCCACACCCCACTCGCCCGCTGCCACCCGGCCAGGCTGCCCACCGTATACCGCCCGCAGATGCGGCGTCTGCCTAACCACCCCAGCGCTTCTCTAGGGTCGGAGCTGGACCTAAGGTTCTGCGGCGGTGGTATACTCTCGCCGTACCTCGTTCTGGCCATCCACCCCTGACATCCTCCAGAGGTACGGTAGGGCGGCTAGTTATGTGTGCGGTAAGATACCAGCCGATCCAGATCTTGCACACTCTCTACCCCCGGACTTTCACATCCCAGGTGCGGAGGTGCGCGCGTAGGTGCTGGTGTCGGAATAAACACGCGGCGGATACTGTCTTGACCTCCAGCACACCCCTGCCTGCCACAGCGCGTTCGTGGAGCGCGTGCGCATGTGTGCAAGTGGCCAGTATGCCGGGCGCGTCTGGTCCCTCGACCTACCACCCCGGCTCCTCCAGGGTCTGTACGAAAGTTCGGACTAAGGTGCGGATAGTGATACCTCGACGGCCAATACGTGCCCTTGTGCCTTCCCACCCAGGCTCCTCTCGAGTCTGGTAGCACCGCTCCAAGGTGCTCGCGGCCTTGGATACCCGCCGACTCGTCTCGCCCTCCCACCTCCCGGCCTCCAGGGTCGGAGGGCGGCTAGGTGCGGTGGATACCGCCGATCGTCTGCCTCCACCCCGGCTCCTCCCGGGTCGGAGGGTGGCCAGGACGTGCGGTGGGTACCGCCGATCGTCTGCCTCCACCCCGGCTCCTCAGTACAGCCTCAGCTGCTCCTGTGAGCTGCAGCAGACCCTGAAACACAGCTGGCCGTGCCTGGTCGATCGTCTGCTCCAACCCGGCTCCTCAAGTTACAGGCCTCAAAGCTGCTCCTTGTGAGCTGCAAGCAGGACCTGCAAAATGACACGATGATGCTGGCCGTGCTCTTGCGTATCGGTCTGTGGCCTCCACCCCGGCTGTCGTCTGCGTGTCGTGAGCGCTGAGCTGCTGGCTCTGTGGATGTCGGTTGCTGAGTCAGACCTGGTGCGGTGACAAACACAGCTGGCCGCTGCCTGGTCGATCGTCTTGCCTCCACCCCGGCTTCCTGCGAGTACAGCCTGCGAGGCTGTCTGGCCTGTGATTAGCTGCCAGTGCGAGACCTTGGGAAAACACAGCTGGCCGTGCTGGTCGATCGTCTGCCGTCCACCCGGCTCATCTGATGGTTTACGATGCTCGTCAGCTGCTCCTCTGTGGAGCTGTGGCTAGGTCAGTACCGGCTTCGCAAACACAGCTGGCCGTGCCTGGTCGATGGTCGGTCTGCCTGCCTTAGCCCCCGGCTCCTCATTGGTGTGATCGAGCTCTCGATTCTGTGCTGCCTGTGTGTGGTAGTGCTTGCAGCAGTACCCTGAAACACATTGCTTGGCCGTGCCTCGGTCGATCGTCTGCTCTCGCGACTCGCTCGGGTGGGCTCATCAGACAGCCTCAGCTGCTCCTGTGAGCTGCAGCAGACCCTGAAACACAGCTGGCCGTGCCTGGTCGATCGTCTGCCTCTACCCCGGCTCATCAGTACAGCCTCAGCTGCTCCTGTGAGCTGCAGCAGACCCTGAAACACAGCTGGCCGTGCCTGGTCGCCGACGGGGAGGGGCGGGAGGGGCTCGTAACCTGTGACCCCCGCTGACCGGGGGACTGACCTTGAGCTCCTCCTGGCGGCGATACTCGGCAGCCATCAGCTTCTTCTGATCTCCTTCCGACATGGACGGCTCCCGGCCCGGCGCGCCTTGACCTGCCGCACCAGCCGACACACCAACAACAAACGGCTCATCCTTCATCCTATGTTGATACATGTTCGATAAGTCGTATCACAGACGTTGAGCACATATTATCAAACAAGGACATTAACCACATACATGATACAACTCAATCAAACGTTTAAGCGAGAAAACGCAACACTAATAGTACTAGACAAGATATTATCCAATCATAACACACAAACATTTGTTATATCACCCTGGTGGGATGAGGTTCTTCCTCAAAACATATAACAATCAGATATTTACATACACAAAAGTTTTTTATGCAATTTGTAGGGCAGGCTTTAACCCGCGCCCCACTGGTGGAGGGGGTGTATAAACACTCCCCCCTTACTGGCGCTTTGTTTAGTGTTCGAGATAATGCGAGAAAAGACGCTGGCGTCGTGAGCGCCGCTAATTGTGGTGTATTAATACATAGAATATCTCTTTCCGCTAACAATTATATAGAACATACTTGAGTGTTATCTTGGCGTTAGTGTTCAGCGTGCACCACGCTCCCACAGGTCAAGTGACCCTGACCTACCAAAATGTTGGCGGGTCGTGCCATGACCACAGTTTCTAGAGTCGAATATCAAAGAACTCCTCTCTACAATCTTTCACATTAAGTGCCATTAGCGTAATCATAGCAAAATGTGTACCTCGGTGATCGTTTACAAAGATTAATCGTTATCCTGGACTTAATGTAGAGAGTCTCAGATCACTTCGAGCGACCTGCGCGCGCATCGTATATTACGTCAATAGTGTGTGTTCCAAAAATCGCTGTCGACTTACTCAGCTAACTTTCCAAACACATATAAAGACTGTGACTATATGGAAATACATATAAGATTGGATATATTTGTTGTCCGTTGGGCGCTCCCCTTGCTTCAGCGGAACCTTCACGGGCGTCATGCTTGAGGTCATCGCGAAAGAGTCTCCGAAGGCATGTGCGTCGTGGGGTGCGCGTAACAAATAACTGCTGGTTGAAGTCAGAAGAATGGGGCTCCGTCTGCGGTCGCTGCAGAGCTGCGTTTACGATGCAATGTGATAAGATAAGAATTATGGGCATAACAACAATGGGATCTGATCGGCTTACTACAGAAGAATAAAGCACTATCCTTACTTCGGTCACTACATGACCTTGACCTCGAGGTCATTTTTTAAGTTGAACCTAACATGAATCAAATTTCTGATCATAGTTTCATGTGACGTGGGTCGGCTCCTTGGGTGCGAGTGTCGAGTGATGCATGACGAGCTGATGTGTGGCGGTGGTGACAATACACCAGCTATTGCTGTTATCTTTGTAGGTAAGATAGTTACTCTCCCGAAAATTAATTTTTGCCAACAATCAGGCATTTTTGACTTTTAGTATTACCGCTCGTGATGCGCTTAACTATTGACCTGAGGTGCAATTTTGAGGACCTGAGCGTGCTGATTGCCAAATTTAAATGGCAGCGATTTCGTCTTGAAACACGTCTGTTTCTAGATAGTCATAGTTTCCGAGGATATGTGGGGCGGTTTCTGGAGCTGATGTCCTAAACCTTTGAAAATTTGACCTTCGATGATGCTCTCGTGCGGTGACCTGAGTTTTTGTAACGTTGACCGCGAAAAAAGAAAGTCTGGAATATTTCGAATGATGATTTTTGATAACGGTTCGAACAGTGCTTTTGTTTTGCTTCTAAGTAGTCATAGGAGCCGAGTATAGAGTGTGGTGTGTTCTAAAACACCCCCCCCCCGCGCCAGTCGGGCGAAAGGAATATGCAGAGGCCTTAGTGGCGGCGGCGGGTTAATTGAATGCCAAGTAATATTTCCTTTTGTAAGCTTCTTCCGTGTTTGTTCGATTTGTCGGATCAGAAGTTTCGTTTGCTGTAGTAAATCAAAGATTAGATCACCAGTATGCATATTTTTCTTCTCTGCTAGCGACGTTTCGGTTTTTCCAAAACCTTTTTCAAACTTTGTTAAATCATATACAAGTAAGCTGTTACAATACAAATCAAATATATACATACCTACATGTTTCCAAGTATACATCACGAGGAAAACGGTCAAAATTTGTTAGAGTTGATTTATACTTAATAGACATTGGAGATGCGAACGAGACTATTCATACCATGGTATTACATTCACGCAGATTCGCAGAAATGTTTCAAAAACGCGGATAATGTACAGACTGTCTAACATGTATCTTCCCTTTTTTATAAAAAAGTTTTGAAAACGCAGATACATATTAGACAGACTGTACATACACATTGTTGACAAAAACACATACACTTCAAGGCACCACATCCGAATGCACCACTCTTAGCCTTTTTGGTTAGCTAACCAAAAAGGCTAAGAGTGATGCATGAACCAAGCTGTTTCTTAAACTTTGGCTTATTGCGGATGAACAGGGCCTCGAGCACATGGAGTCGTCGTCTGTTGATACATGTTGTAAGGATGGTTGTGTTGTCAGTCAAGTCCTTTCGTGTGATGTGTCTGTTGTGTGCTTGTGTCGTGTGGTCGC
>VOPJ01009792.1:0-15276 GCA_014673585.1 Semibalanus balanoides
GCGATGTTCCCACACCTGGACATCACGGGCCGGCGGCCGCGTAGAAATCCGGTGAATGCCCGTCCGATGAACGTTCCTGACTGGAAATGAGGTCGCAGAATGCACACAGGATGTCGATAAAACCTCGCTGCGCACTGCGCGCTGCACACTTCTGCACGGTGCGAGACGGGCGTGTCTGCACTTCTCGCATTCCAGCGGGCAGCTGCAGCAGGAAGGCTGCGAGGGGCCGATCTTGTGCAAGCAGTAGCAGAGTAAATATTGGGTGCATGTGTACCTGCCCTCAGCAGGCTGGACAGCAATCTTGGGCTGGAAGACCGACGAAAGTGAATTTGGGACCACCGTAACGGCAACACCAGAGTGCGGAAGACAGAAGGCGGACTAAGACTTAAATTCGACATTGAATACAGACAGACAGTCTTCGTTCAATGGGTATACCCATTGAACGAAGACTGTCTGTCCGTATTACCCTGTAGGGTACGTTTAGCCAAGGTCGTAGTTGCAGGACTTCGCCCGAGGGGTGGGGTTTAAACCGACACTCCCACCTTTAAAAAATGTGTCAAATGTACGCCGCTTGTGGTGCAAATTATGAAGTGAATGCTGCTGAACACGATTATGACATTTGTTTCTCACAAACAGTGCTCAATTTAATAAAAAATAAGTTTTAATATTTTGGCTGATGACGTCATATGAAGAAATTTTGGAAATAGAGAAAAACTTCACGCCACCATATGTATGACTAGTGTATGACTAATGTATAGCCAAAGGTGAAACAAGTCGACTATAATCTACATTTAGTAAAAAGAGACGACGACCTCGTTCAAATACACTGGAGACTGGGGATGTTACATTATACATATGTCAAAACCAAACTCAAAATTATTTGTGATTCGACCTTGGTGGTTGTATTAACTTTACCATGCATAATTTTAATGCCAAGCACGGAAAATGGCTATCTCAACTCAAATATAATGTTAAGGTGTCAGCGTCCCTTTAAATGGGATCAGAGGGGCCCTCGTAATAAATAAAAGGCCCCAAATATTAAAAAAGTGCCTACGGTGTGCTGGCGCAAACAAAGACACAGATTTTAAACAGTGAAAGAACGTCTTTAGAGGTTTGTGGCAGGTCAAAATATTCAAAATATGGAAAATATAAAATCACCATTAAAAAAAAATCGTCTTTTATCCACAAATGTGATCAAGGAACTCAAATTTCTACGATTTGGTAAAACATTTATCATTTTTCCACCGAAAATGGCATGACATGACGTCACTAAAACGTTGTTTCTCCGAAAGTACTCCACCATTTGCATTGCAATGTTGTGATAAGACGTAGCATTCCTGAAGCATGACGTTCTGAAAGATTGAAGTCGATATCTATCATTGTATTCAACTTATTGAGAACATTCGGGACGGGGGACAAAATTATGTCAAGCGCGTAGTCAGGATTTTGTCCAGGGGTGAGGCTGAGGGGCGGCGCTTCGAAAGGGCCCCTTCCCGAGCGTTGACAGGACTCACTTCCCAAGCGTTTAAAGGGCCAAACAAAGTGTATTCAAATTTAAAAGGCACGTTACAAGAAGTAGGGCAGCCAGGGAGAAGGAGGAAATTGCCCCCTCCCCTTACTGGTCGCAGGGGGGACACCGAGATTGGCCCAGCTTCAACAACCCTAATACCATTTGCATATGGTAAATGGTATCTGGGCTTTTTAAAACATTTTTAAAATATTTCAAAATGTTAACAAAAAATGGGATAGGACGTAGCATTGCTCAAATGCTACGTCTCAGCATTTCAGCAATGCTACGTCTTATTCTAATATGATCATGCCATACCCATGCTCATGTATGGCATGGGCATATTATGGGCCTTTTTAAGGAGCTGGAGTTAGCAAACTGACATATTAACTTTGGAGCCAGCCTTTCGAAAAGTCACAGAAAAGCCCTTTAACCAGGCGAGGGGACATGCCAAGGGCCCTCTGGTGCATGCCAAGGGCCCGCAGAGACAATGAATGGCTTTCGAAGCTAACCCAGGGGACATCTTAGACATGTCCAGGGGCCACTTAGCGGCCCAAAAACCTGTACAGGGGCCTCTCGAGGAGCATGTACAGGGGAATTTGCGTGTGCGAGTGTGCGGACATATTCTCATCTCGCTAGAAAAGTGCAAAATCACCTGGAACTGTTTCAAAGTTGCAATAATCATGTTTGGGAATTCCATGAGCGGGACTGCATAATACTAATACAACAGCAACCGTTTTTCCAGGCATTCTAAGAAAGCAAAACTCAGCTAAGTGTTCGTCGGCTCACACGTCAATCATGCCGCCACGGTGTTGCCTATGGTTTAAACAGCATGCAATGAAACTGAACGCAGAGCTGGTAAAACCCAGCTCCTGGTCTTCGGCACGCAAAAGATGTTGAGACGCATGCCGCCCGTTTCTATCCGCGTTAGACAGTATCATCGAGGAGAGCAGCACAGCTCGCAACCTTGGAGTGACCTTTGACCGGTCACTCACCTTCTCTGCGCACATCACCGGCTTGCAAACACGCTGCAATGGGCTGCTTGTGGCCCTGTCCCACATCAGACATAGTCTCCCCAGCGAGCTCATTGACACGATAGTGCAGAGTCTGGTCATCGCAATTGTTCGCTACTGCGTTTCTGTATAAGGCAGCAAAAAGCAGACAAATGTGAAACAAAGACAGTAGATGTTAAATTTTGTGCCAGGTCATATCAGGCCGCCGGAATTTGGAAAATTTGAAACCACATTCTGACATGGTAGGGACGCAGCCAGAACCTTCAAACAAGGGGCAGGGCAAATTTCAAGGGCCCTCTCGGCAAAGGGCCCCCGAAAAAAATGTCTCGAAAAAATACCACCCGGATTCAGGCACTATAATTTGCAGGGCCCCTAAAAAGTCCGCAAACAGGGACGTGACGATGTTTTTATTTTAATTTAAAAGTCCACCCAATGGCGAGGGCACGTGCCCCCCTACCCCTGGCTGCGTCCCTGGACATGGTGAACCGAAAGCTCAACGTCAAACAGCTAACAGTGTCCGTACCACCCACGCCAAAATTTTCGTGGCGACGCCCCTTATCACAAGACCATAGGGCGTAGCCAGCCGGGGGACAGGGGGGGACAATTGTCCCCCTCAACCGTTTTGAGGCTGGGGGGGATTATCACCCTCCAACTTTTGAGTCTCAATACCTGGTCCAAAACTACGAGGCATAGCCCACGACCACCTGGGGACGGGTCGGATCCGATCCCCCATTGGTTTTTACTAAATAACTTCCGAAGCGTTGCAGATATCGATGTAAAACTTGGTATACCTTCACATACATCAATTTTACGTTGTATATGAAAAAATAGTAGTTGTGTCGAACAAAATTAGATATACCGATTTTAGTGACGTCAGTAGGCATATGAAAGCATTTTTGGTCGAAAATAGCTAAATGTAAAAATCGAGAAAAAGAACTTTGAAGCAAATTAAAATAAATAGCGTTAAAACACGTCCAATGAGAAGTATACAAAATAGCCATCTCGGATTCTCATAAAAAGGCTTTTTGACCCCAAAATTGTCAAAAAAATAACAAAATTGTTTCCCCAACTTCAAATGAGTTCCTACACCCCTGAACACAGAGACAGAGACAGAGACAGAGACAGAGCAGAGACAGAGACAGAGACAGAGACAGAGACAGAGACAGAGACAGAGACAGAGACAGAGACAGAGACAGAGACAGAGACAGAGACAGAGACAGAGACAGGGACTGAGACAGAGACAGAGAGAGCGACAGAGAGAGCGAGAGCGAGAGCGAGAGCGAGAGCGAGAGCGAGAGCGAGAGCGAGAGCGATAGCGATAGCGATAGCGAGAGCGGGAGCGGGAGCGGGAGCGGGAGCGGGAGGGGAGGGTAGCGAGAGTGAGAGCGAGATCATTGTATTGACAGCAGTGGCGTACCCAGGATTCGCTTCAGGGGGGGGCCGTCAATTTTCGGTCGGGCACAAGGTAACCCTACAAAAAATCATCGGATTTGGTCCACTATATTTTTAGATGGACAAATTTTCAACTTTGTTCAGAAAAAAAAAATATATATATATATATATTTCATGGAACCCCAGGTACATCCACATAAAAAATCGCCGTATTTGGCCAGGCCGGTGAAATACGGCGAAATTGTGCGAGAGCACCGTGGGCACAGGCCCTATTTTGTGCACTGAGGCACTAGCAGGAGACGCAGGGTGGCAGGCCCAATGGACCGACGTTTTCAGTAAAAAATGATCGTCGACGTCCCTTTTTGCGACTTTTTGTGGGCCCTCCAAAACATAGTGGCCTAAATCCGGGAAATTTGTATTTTTGCGCCATATTTCGGGGAGGGGGCCTTTGCTAAGGAAGGCCACTCTGGATGCCGTGCCCCCCCCCCGTTGTCGAAGATCTCGGCTTGCGTTTCTCGCGGCTGCACTAGCCCAAATGTGTGCAGGTCCGTTTAATATTCAAAGGCTTGGTGCTTCTGCATCCATGAAACTCCAGAACCCGCCTGAAGGGGGCAACTCTGACCTAAGAACCTCGGAAAAACTGAACTGCTCTGAAATTCATTAAAGACCACGCTTTCCGTGGTCTATGACTCTGACCACCTGAAGGGGTCCTCTTGCCACCTAGAAACACCTCTGGCCGCCTGAGGTGGAACTCTGGGCCGCCTTAAAGGGACACTGCCACCTTCCAAAAGGTTCTCAAATGTGCGCCACTATGTTGGTGCTTAAACATGAAGTAAATGCTGCCGGAACACGATTATGACTTGGTTTCTCACAAACAGTTTGCTCACTTCATCAAAAAGTTCAGTTTTTAATATTTGGGGCTGATGACGTCATATGAAAGAAATTTCGGGAATAAAGAAAACCTTCAGCGCTGACATATGTACGCTTAATCTATGGCCAAAAATGTAAATAAGTCGACTATCATCAACAGTTTAGTAAAGAGTGACGAACGTCCCCGTTCAAATTACACTGGGACTAAGGGATGCTACAGATGTCAAAAACCAAACTTAAATTTCTTTGCAATTCGACCTTGGCGAATGTATTTAAAACTTAAACTATACATATTACAACTTGCCTACACGGAAAATAACTAATCTCAACTCAATATAAATGTTAAGGTGGCAGTGTCC
Organism: Semibalanus balanoides; assembly: GCA_014673585.1. Classification (NCBI taxonomy): domain Eukaryota; kingdom Metazoa; phylum Arthropoda; class Thecostraca; order Balanomorpha; family Balanidae; genus Semibalanus; species Semibalanus balanoides. The sequence goes on from VOPJ01009792.1 coordinate 5,142, forward strand.
CCTTTAAGGGGGTACTCTGACCTACAAAACAAAAATATGAAGAACCTTGAAGAGCCCTCTGAATGTGGCTCTGAACACTCTACAGACCACGCCTTGCGGTGGTCTTTAAGAGATAAAATAGGGCCCTTCGAGCCTATTTCCAAGGGGGCTTATTGGCCAATGGGCAGCACGGCTTCAGGGGCAATTTACCCCTTTTGCCCCCCCCCCCCTTGGGTACGCCTATGATTGACAGACTCGAGGTCCATTTACAAGAGTGTTGCCACAGTGGGCCAAGAGTGCACGATACCATGACGCTCTAAAGGCAGAGCGCTTCCCCACATCGCTGTCAACAAGAGAGTTAATAATATGATTCTTTGATGAATGGAGACGCTGAATAGATCCCCAAGCCGCCTTTTTTAGCATAGTATCAAAATTATAAATTATTTCACAAACATACATGACGGATGCACTACAAAATTTATCATAGCCAAAAATATCCTGGCTGCATTATAAAGGCAAACCTTGAACTTTTTCAGAACCGAAGCACTATGCACACGCCACAGATGTACACAATATACAGTCGCTCAATAAGTCGTAAATAAGTTGTTTTGTTAAATAAACTTAGTCCGAATGAATTTGTATGGATATCTTTCCGAGGTCAGGGCCCGCGCTAAGCAGACCTTGTTGCGCAGGTCCTGACTTCACCACCCGATCGCGCAATTCCTGTTGGCCGGCAGAATTTAGAGACGGAAGTTGTACGTGCCCGACATACCTGGACACGGTCCGCCCCGCTCACTGACGTCACCTGGCATTGAGTGCGACCGCTGTCACCGGCCGCAGGCCATCCCAGTCAGGAGCAAATTAGCGAGCGCCGAAGCGACTCGAACCCGGGCTGCCACTACCGAGATAGGTCAGAAGCCCAGCGCTCTCCAACTGAGCTACAGGGGCGGACTTTTTGACAGAGCAAGAACACATAGCAAATTTTCGGATAAGCGAGTTTGAAGAGAGAGCATATAGGTGGAGAATGCAATGTGTCAGGTGTGGCCAATCCCACATCAACTTTTAATTTGGTGTGGCAGACCCACACAAGCATTTATTTTTTGTTATACAAATGTAATGGAGCAACTTGTCAGGCTATGGAAAAATAACAAAAATAGCAATATAATACCCATTGGCCACACCAACTTTGGAAACGATTCTCCACTCACGAATGAGAGTGTCTGCCAGTTAGTGCAGGGCATGAGCGCGCATTTATCATGAGTGTTTGTGTGTGATATGTCATGTGGTGTTAGGTGTACCTACATACGTGCCAGGGGTGAAGGTTCCTATTCAAATGGGGGGAGGGCTTCACCCCCAACTGGGGCTTCAGCGACAGCCATCACAACTTTGATGAGCAAGTTGGTCAAATCCGGGAGGAATATGTATTGTGTGGATTTTGATAGTACTTTAACCCTGGCCCGGGTACGGCAAGATCACTGCGTGTCCGGGTAAGGAGGAGGGGCGTTGCTACGACCCCCCTTGACGTTTTGCCCCTAATTGAGCTAGAGCTTCGATTAAAAACGAACGTGTTGCTTGCGACGAGAGGAAGCCATTGACATAAGATTTTAAGGTCCTGGGTCAATAGCTAGGTGACCTCTGAGGTCGTGTGAAAGACCAAAATGTCACAAATCGTTATGTGTGAAAATTGAATACTTATCGAGCCAAAATCGTAAAGCAACATCTTAGTATGCTTGATATATGCCAAATTTGAAATCAGCGTCACAAAATGACCTAAAAACTGCAAAATTATCAAAAGGTCATGTCAGGTCATCTGAGGTCAGTGACCTCGGTTGACCTTTTGAAGTGCATGACCCCAGTGAAACATATGATTATGACAAACGGCTCCAATATTTTAAATCAGCGTCACAAACTGTCCTAAAAGCGTCCAGACGCCAACAAAAGTCATCTGAGGTCATTGGGGGTAAGTGACCTCGATTGACCTCAGAGAAGGTCAGTCGAGGTCACAATCTCAGCAGAAGGTACACTTGTCACCTGGAAACACCTTTGCATTTGCTCCTGAATGTCAAACACTCGGAAACTGCACATGTAACAAGGATCGATACTACGGGACGCCAGTTTCGCCTGACATGACCTTAAGGAACAGGTCATAGGTCACGGATCATGAACGTTGAAAGTTCGAAATTTTCAGAGTATATGTCAAATTGTTCAGAAGTAGGGAAATGCAAATTTCATTGCGATCGGTTAAGAACTACGTAAGTTATTTGGGAAAACCAAAGGGGTGACATCCACCCTCCCTACCCAGGCGAGGGTTAAGCGATTTTTTCCAGCTTCACCCCCCAAAAAACTTTCTTGAGAAGCTACGCCCCTGGTACGTGCGATGGTGAATGAGTGTTTCTTTGGCCCAAATTGTTTGAATGCATGACACAGTACAGTAATAGTCAATCGTGCATTTTACCAACGTACGTTGTTTCTTTAGCACTACTTGTTTTAATGCATGACACAGTACAGTAATAGTCAATCATGTATTTTACCAGCGCAGTACATGGAATGTTGGAATGCGCTGCAGAGTAAATACAGCTCCACACAGCTGCACAGTGGCTGATCGGCGGCAGGTGGCCCCAGGGCAGCACGATCTGCGGCGCAGTGGGTGGCGCCGCGCGGCTGCTTCAGTTGCCCGCACGGGCGGATGCGGTCAGTCCCCGTTAGTTGGCCCTGGCCGCCACAGGACAGCACGGTACGAGCATAGACGAGTCCTTCGCCTGTCCCAGGTTCGGCCTGGCCGCCACAGGACAGTACGGTACCAGCATAGACGAGTCCTACGCCTGTACCAGGTTCGGCCTGGCCGCCACAGGACGGCACGGTACGAGCATAGACGAGTACTACACCTGTCCTAGGTTCGGCCTGGCCGCCACAGGACAGCACGGTACGAGCATAGACGAGTCCTTCGCCTGTCCCAGGTTTCGGCCTGGCCGCCACAAATAAGGACCCCCCCCCGGGGGCAAAGGTACGAGCATTACACGAGTCCTACGCCTGTCCAGGTCGGCCTGGCCGCCACAGGACAGCACGGTACGAGCATAGACGAGTCCTTCGCCTGTCCCAGGTTCGGCCTGGCCGCACACAGGACAGCACGGTCGAGCATAGACGGAGTCCTACCCTGTACAGGTTCGGCCCTGGCCGCCACGGACGGCACGGGTACGAGCATACTACGAGGTCCTACGCCTGTACCAGGTTCCGGCCTGGCCGCCACAGGAACAGGCAGGTCGAGCATAAGACGAGTCCTTCGCCTGCTCCAGGTTCGGTCTGGCCGCCACAGGACAGCACGGGTACGAGGCATAGAACGAGTCCTAAACACCTGTCAGGGAGTACTAACCTGTCCCAGGTTCGGCCTGGCCAGCTCCAGAACTGCACTGCGAAGTCGCTGCGAATATCCGCGATCATTATTATTGATTTTTGATTCTTGATTAACGGTAATTATTTTCTCACACCACTGTGGTATAGTAAGACTGTCGCATGACCTCCCTGCACTACGGCGGCCTAACTAACAGCAATCGGTGGGTATATAGACTGTACCGCATGACTCCCTGCACTACAGAAAGGCCACTACACCAATCGTGGTATATTATGACTGTACCGCAATGAAACCTCGCCTGCACTACGGGCGGCCTAACTACACCAATCGGTGGCCTATAGACTGTACCGCATGACCTCCCAGCACTACAGACGGCCTAACTACACCAATCGGTGGCCAATCGAAATGCGCGGATCGATTCTGGGGTACTGATACTGTCCATCAGGTGCCCTGGGCGGTACAAATCCATTCCGAGTGTCGGGTGTAGGCAATATCCCAATGATTCATCGGGTCTGTCCAGGTGCCTTCCCTGATAACTAACTATCCCTATCTGTGTACGTTCATTGGCGTACGACACCAGTTGACCTTCCATTTAACGACCTCAAGACATCCTTCCTCGAACATGCTCATATTTCTACTCATAAAAACAATCGCTTCACTTTTCCACCGTCTGTTTATGCCTAGAAGTGTCCACGACAATAGCGGTGACAGCAGCAATGTTGTGGTTTTCAGCAGCGGATTGTTTCCCATTTACGTCTCGCGGCCCCGTTCGATGCTGTTGCGGTGCCGCCCCATATCTGATTTCGGTTTGTTCCGGTGACCTCATGTGGGCTGCACCGCCCCGCGCCCCTCTGCGTCGCTTGCATGCACTGAGCGGTGCATGTGAACCGTGCCGACGTGCGCACGGGCGAGGAAACCGACCACCATTCAACGTCCGAGCGGGCGCTTTGATGACCTATTTCATGTGCTGGTCAGGGCCAGGGAAGTCCCTGAGCTGGATATGTATGGTCTCAGGTGGTCACTGGTCAGTCGCTTTGTACCAGCCCAGCAACTGCAAGTCTGGGAAAGTTACCTCAGCGGCTGTCGGCTTCACAACGGCGGACACACAGGACCATCGCCTCAGCGCGAGGGCATCGCCACAAAGCTTTGATTGGGGAGGGGGGCAGTCGGGTGCTTCGCCTCTCACTCCCATAGGGCTTCTGGAAAAATTATGTTAATCTGGGGAAGGGGGCGGGCGAAGCGATCCTTGGGGGTCAGCCACCTCCCAGTGGAGACCCCCCCTCCCCCCCGGGGTCAGCCTCCTGGGAGCCGTCGTAAAAGACGCACACTGATATCTCCGATTCGTCACACCGCAGAAGCACTGCCGGCCACGTGCGTTACATCTGGATCGGTCTCAGTACCTCAGTCTCAGTCTCAGTGATCGGTCTCAGTGCCGCCAGACTGACGTCTCAGTCCCGCCAGCCTGGTGTCAGCCGTGGTGCCAGCCGTGCCGTGGTGACAGCCTGGTGTCATTGCTGCCGGAACGGGCATGCCTGAGTGCAACATAGGCAAATCCAGAACGGGTGATTTTGTCGGTTTGGGGAGCCAAATCCCAAAAAGTCTCGTACATTTCTGAAAATTCATCAGATTTCGCTTGATTATGTATCAGTAACTGATTTAAAACAAACTTTCCTGAGTAAAAGTTGTTTAGTTTTAAGACAATCTCAGGAAATGTGTCTAATTTGCGCCGATTTGGGGGTTGGGTTGGGGGGGGGCATGGCCCCGTGGCCCCCCTCTGGATCCGCCCATGGAGTGCAACACCATGACTGCAGGCGCTCCAAACTACAGAGCCTGCCTAGCAACTCAGCGATCGAACGGGGGCCGACAAGCCAGCTGCCAGAGGGGACCGTTCACTCACTCATCACCAGGCTCAGTGGTATCGCTGCGGTGGTGGCTGGACGCAAGCCCGCAGGGACTCGTGAAGGAAATTTGACGGGGCTGACGTGAACCTCAATACTTACATACACAATTAACCCGGGCCATAGACTGGGGTCTCAGCCGAGCGCCATTGACCGGGGGAGGGAATATTGTTTCCTCGTTATCTCCGGAACCAATGATCACAGCAAGACGTGTAGAGCGACATTCGAAATTTTATTAATGAGAGAATCTACAAGCATACTCTTAGCTTTCCATTGAAGTTACATTTCAGGCCAAGGTCAGGTCAAAGTTGAAAATCGAGGCATTTCAGTTAAAAGGGGCTATACTTTCCCATTCAAAAGACCTATATTGGGATTTGCGACCATCATCACCCCAAGTGCTTACAGTGGCTAAATTAGTTATAATACACATATGTCATATGAAACGATACAGTTGAAATAATGTGTCGCCGAACAATGCAAAACAAGTGTTACAAATTACAATATATATATATATATATATATATATATATATATATATATATATATATACGAGTATCATCACGTAATATAATTTCCGTCTTTCTCGTTCCCGCACGCATTACCACGGACCTATTTATGATCAAACTTGAACTCTTTATATACAGGGTCCCGCATAAGTTTTTGCCTCTTCCTGCTCCAGTGTTTATATCGTACCTTTGTGATTATTGCATCAAATATCTGCGTTATTGGGCTCGCATCTGCTTCCTAGATCCTTTGCCCGTGAGGAATGGTCATCCAAGCCGATCTAAAGTCAGGGGCTCCGTGAGCTGTGGGTCAGAATAAAGCGAACTGTCTGCTCTGCAATCACACACAGAAAAGTAAAGGTCGAACACTTCGATCTCGGCGCGCGGAATCGTGCTAGAGACGGACGAATCGGAATGGACACTTGCTGCATTTCGGGCTCAAACCGGCGTCGTTTTTGGGGGATTTGAAGATGGCGTAACTATTCATCGCTGAAAGCACGCTTTTTCAAGGCCTCTACCAAAAAGGCGCAACCCAAGGGGGGGGGCACACGGGCCCGGTGCTCCCCCTGGAAATGTGGGGCCCCTCTGAGGCGGCCCCCGTGGGGCCCCCTCTGCGAGGGTATCGTGGCCGCCCTCTGAGGCGGCTCCCGTGGAGGCCCCTTGAGGCGGGCCCGTGAGGGCCCCTCTCGAGCGGCCCCGAGGGAACCCTTTGAAGCGGCCTCGTGGGGGCCCCTCTTAGGTGGTCCTCGTGGGCCACTCTTTAGGCGGCCTCGTAGGGCCCCTCTGAGGGCAGGCACGTATAGACAGGATTTCGCCCGGGGCCGGCGGTGTCCTAAAAGATAACCCCTTGCCCGAGCTTTAAGAGCCTCTCCCGAGCGTTGAGGGACCCATTGGGCACTGGGCCCTCCGTGCTGACTGGCAAAATTGGCATGTTAAGGGGCCCTTTTGACCAGCCCAGGGACCCTTCTAGACTGGTCAGGGCCTCCCTGACCTACATTTGGGCCCTTTTGAATTTTCCAGGGGCCCTCAGCCCCTCAGGTCTGTCCAGGGGCCGCTTAAGACCTTGTAAGGAACTTGCTCTGGCTTCTATGTCACCCTACCGACATTCAGGGAGTAGGGAACCCATCTCACCTTCTCAGGGGCCTACGGAGCCCCTCCGACCGCCCAGGCGTCCTCTGTTGCTGTTACAGGCCCATTTGGCATGTTTTAGACCCTTCTGAATCGCCCAGTGGACCCTTTTGGTATTGCCAGAGGCCCCTCTGAACCTCAACCGGGCCTTTTGGACCGTCCCGGGCCTTTTGTCTTGTCCAGAGAGGGTACTGTTGGGCCCTGACCAATTGTACACATTAACGAGAATGCATATCCAAGGGCATAAAGATACAATTTCGCCGTCGCTCTACGGCGCAATTGATTTAAGTTCCAGGTTCTTGTTGCCTAAAAATATTCAAAGTTGGTACAGCTGATTCAAAATTGCTGACATGGTTGCCAAAAGTTAATGATGGCAGTTGCTAAATTTCGGTCCTAAAAGTTGTATGGGCCATGCTATAACATGTCATACTGGCCCCCACCTATATTTTGGGTTTATTCAGCAAACCCGTAAAATTTTTGCGCCGGGCTTCGCGGCGCTAAATAACTTAAGTACTACTATAACATAGAAATCCTTATTAAATGCGGCAAAGCACGTATTTTCTTCATTTCAGCCGAACCCCACTTAAATTTATGCGGCGACGAGGACCCTGCGAGTTATTTTTGAGAATAAACGTTTATTACTTACTTATATGTTGTTTCCGTAGCATAGCATATATATTTACGGAGTAATCGCGTTTTTTGTAGTTTTTTTTTCTTCCGAAAGTGAATATTTTTAAGCTTAAAATACCAAAATAAGGTATGAACGGACCCAAATCCGAGAGAAAAAAAGAGGGACTTTTGGCCAAGTAAAAAGTTGGTCCCCTCCCAAAAAACGCGCAACGGGGGGGCTGATCCCCAGTGGGAACTGCTGAACCTATTTTATTTTAACAGACCCATTTCTATATTTGGGTAGGAAACGCAATTTTATCAGCCGTTTCAAAAAACTGGTTGACCCTAGATTATCCTTGTGACCTTATGTCGTATATTAAAAAGTTGTGGACGTGGGGGTCAAACCTTACAGGCCATCAGCGCACCAGCGGAATAAAGTTGTTGGGCCGTGGGGGGGGGGGGGGGGGGGCAGGGAGCGTGTCGTCAGCCCGTTGTAACTGTAGGTACAAGGGCCTGCCAAGTTTGCTATGGTACACACTTGGCCCGGCTTGTTTTCTCCTCTAGCGTATGTTTTAAACGGCGAATTAAGAATACGACATTCGTAGCCATTTAAACTGCATTACTGAAGCTTCAATTTATATATTGACGCATTGGTTACCTTGTCCATGGTCTGTTTTAAAGCAAAACCAGTTGGTTTACTGCAAAACGCTAAAACGGATTTTTCCTAAAAGCAGCAATACACAGGGTGAGGCCAATGCCCAAAATATCAAATTCGAAGCTCTCAAGTAATGCGGTTTTGAGCATATACGGCGTTTCCTTAATTCGCCGTCAAACCAATACGCTAGCGTAGAAAAGAAGTTTGACCTTAGTGTGTACCATAGCAACTGCGGAAGCTGTACAGTGTACAATAAGTATCCGCCGAACTTTTTGTGTTTTTGGTATTTTTCTTGGGGGGGGGGGAGGCAAATTATGGTTTTCGGAAAAACTGGGGTAAATGCCCCCTGGTCCGCTGATATGTGCAGGGTCATTAATTGGGTTCCGCAATGGTGGGGCCCCGTGCCCGACGGGGCCTCTTGAGGTCGTGCCCCCCCTTACGAAAAATCTGGGTTGGCGCTGGCCTCTAACTGTTCGATTATGAGTTAGACATCTTTTGCAGAATCTGACGCGGTGAGCACCTTGCAGAGCCTACTTTTGGCTTTAACGTGCATCTCGTAACCTTTAGTTTATAAAGTTCCAAAGTGCCAAAGCCAAAGAGCTTCTGTGGAGCCTCCACAGCCTTCAGAGAACTGGGCTCCTTGCGGCGCGAGTCACTGAACCCATTTTGGATCTCACTGATTTTGTATTTCAGATCGTCTTCTTTTCTTAATCGAATTGTTTTCTTGGGAACAATTTTTGTGACTGTGGGAGATGGTGGGCGGACGGCCCGACCTGGGTCTATCAGCAATGCTTCCTGAGGTCTGTAATTCTCGCCACCGGCACTGGATGGTGCGGAAATATGTCCCACATAGCCGGCTACGTTTGACTATAACATTCTGGCGCAGACCTCGCCTTTTGCCAGATTCCGCTCGCTAAGATCGAAGTGTTCGACCTTCACTTTTCTGATGCAATAATCACGTAGGTACGATATATATATACTGGAGCAGGCAGAGGCAAAAACTTATGCCGGACCCTGTATAGCATCGCAGCCTTTATTTTCAAGTGACATAGTGGCGTCACACAGTCTGCACATTTGTGCTGAATGTGACAGAGTTATCAACTACAACTTTTTCATTTATTGTGACATGTACACAGGATGTTAACTAGTTCAATGGTTACCAGAATGAATTTACTAGGCATCACATTTTCTTTCGGTGCTACTGCTATCATCTCAGATGACATCAAAGCGTCCCGATGGTGGAACGACGAGCACCGCTAGAGCAAGCTGAACTCTGTGGCAGTCTGCCATGTCCATCAGAAGGAGACGGGCGAGGTTCCTGATCGGGATATTGTGCGCAAATATGCGTCCCTGAAAATAACACATAATTGCGCCGAGGAACGGCACGAACACGCATTTTTTAACTCACATATAATATAGGTTGTAACTAAATTGCGCCGCGCAGCGGCGCTAAATTTTTTAGTATTATTCCCTTGACAACTGCATTCCTACTGTTGAAAGCCGGGCCCTTCAGAGAGTCCACTCCGTGCTGGCTAGGGGCCCATTCGGCATGTTAATATACCCAGGGGCCCCCTCTGAACTACCCAGGGACCCTTTTAGTTTAGACAGGGGCGCCTCTGACCTGCACAGGGGCCCTTCGAGCTTCCCAGGGGCACTTGGGTCTGTCCAGGGGCCCTGCAAGACATGGCAAGGGACTTCGCTGGCTACTTTTCCGCCCTGCCGACATGCTCAGGGGCCTCTCCGACCTGCCCAGGGGCCCATCTGTGCTGGCTAGGGGCCCACTCGACGAGTTCAGAGGGCCCTTTGACTCACTCAGGGCCCCTTCTGGCTTGTCCGTCCAGGGGCCCTCTGACATGTACAGGGCTCTGTTGAACATCCAAGGGCCCTCTTGTCTTTCAGAGGGCCCTGGTGCCTCAAAAGAACCTCTGAAGTGCTCTTAACTCGACCACGCTTCGCTTGGTCTTCCGTCTCTTAAAGAGCCAATGATATCTTTATTTTCAGACAGGGTGCCTTG